>CM064502.1:22462733-22610654 GCA_032716605.1 Paralithodes platypus
TGGCAATCATTTCTTGTACTACGGCCTCCTCCTCCTGAGACACTGGGGTATACTTCTGCGGCTGACGCAGTCGGGGCCGCCGGAGCCATCGCCAGGTAATTCCTTTGCTCACTACTTTTCTGGCCCAGGTAAACTTGGGCCAGGCTGAGCGGAATGAACGGAACGACCCCAGGTGCAACAGGGGATCGTCCGTTACAGCAACTTCCCAATCCCGGGTCTTTGAGCTCAACTCCAGGATGTGGGGAGGATGAGTGGCTAGTTTTTTGGAGGGGGAGGTGTGTTGGCATCGGACGCTTGACTAGTTTTGGCTTGTGTAGTGTTCGGATTACCTTTATATGGGGCCTTACCTTTATACCCATGAGGCTTACCTTGTTTGGCTTTGTACTGAGGACCTCCCTGCTGAGGGGGCAGTCTAGGGTCTCAATATGACTGTGTCGGATGTGGTTGGTACTGCTTGTGACTGCCCTTTGATTTATGAAAGGGTTTCTTGGGGGGGTCCTTCCTCACTTGGGAGGTAACCTGTTTCCAACCATTTACCAAATTAAATACTAAGCTCCAAGTTTCAGAGTTAAGAAAGGGTAGCCGTAAGTACCGGGGATAGAGTTCCCCGGCGACCTATGTCCGCCGGCAACTTCTTCAACAGATGTACTCTCAAATCTTGGCGAGCTCGTACCGCCTCCAAAATCGCGATTCTATGTCGCCTAGGGACTGAAGGGCATTTGAAGTGACAGTCTACGAGACAGCTCAATGGTTCTCCGAAGTTGGGGGTCAGTGACGGCCGAGATCGTACGTGCTAGAGAGCTTGCTACTGATGGCTCACCAAGTATTGAGAGAACATCCGGTAAGCCTTATTTCGTAAACTAAAATCTCGCTCCAAGTGAGAAGGTGGTGGTGGAGAAAAGGGGTCATCTAAGGCATGTAAAGATACTTTGGGGGCCGCCAGAAAAGCTAGTAAGGCTGGTGGCAACCCTTCTGCTTTGGACACTGGTATAGAAAAATAAGAGTGATTCTCTTGAGGAAGTGGTGTGACACTTTGGATGTAATAGTAGTGGCAAATACCTGAGCCTCAAGTTCCCAATCCAACCACGGGCCGGCGCCCACCTGCCCATCTGCAGGACCGGGTTCTGAGCTTGGTCCAGAGCCGGAGTTGTAGCCAACTCCGGCGTAATAGCATTTAAGGCCTTGACATCATTGATGCCATCAGCCTTCGACCAGTCAACGAAAAGTCGTGGAGAAGCGGCGGAAGGGACTGCCGGAGCAGGTGAAACACAAAATATGCTGGATTAAGGGGACTAGGTACACCTTTAATTAGGACATCTAGCACCCTCCCTGTCTCGTCTTTAGCCCTAAATTTACAATTCTTATTAATCTCTATGGACCATTCCATGGGGACTGGAGGGTCTCCTGACACAGATGGTTGAGCTATAAGAGGATTCTCTGGTACTACAAGTACCCACGAGCAATCAGCACCATAGAGGAGAGGCATAGGGCCTTTTCTCACCAGTAACTTGTCTAAGGGGGGCGGTTGAACGTCAGTGATCACCCTCAGGTTGGACATAGCTAACGCAGCCGGTCCTACAGGACCCGGGGTTGTTGCCTCCACTGGGGTCTGCGATGACGTCAAAATTGACGGAATACCGGTATCTAAAGGTCTCACTACAGAAGTACTAGCGGAAGCAGTTGAGGTGATAACCGGCAGATGTGACGAGGCAGGGAGTTGGTACTGCTGTAATACATTATGTAATAAGTCATTTACCTGGTCCGAAGTCATCCATTGTCGTGAGGTATCTTTGGATGGATTTGAACTAGCTTCAGAATAATTACTTGGAAGCGACTGAGGAGCCGGGGAGAACATAGGATCCGCCGGCTCCTCACTCTGCTCCAAGAGTTCATGTGATAATAACTCTTGCGAGTCCTCGTGATCCCTCGGGGGCCAAGACAAATCAGGCACCGAAGATGGCAACACGTTGGTGTTGCTATCCTCAGTTGTTCTAGAGAAGGTTCTGGATGGCGCCAGTAACCTCCTGCCGCCAAGGGCTGGGGGTCCTGGTCCATCGGAGATATAACTTGCGCCCCCGCCGGACGAACCTCTAAATTGATCGGCCAGTACCCTACTATGGCCTGTTGATTTCACACCCCGGGGAACTAGAGATAATTTTGGTATTGCAAACGTTACATCCGAAGTTACATGCCTAGAATGTTCCTCCACTAGTAGTGGGGGTTGAGAGTCAGAGGGCTGGTGACAATTGTGGGGTCTCCCGCCGGCTGCTTGAAGAGGTTATACTCTTCTCGTCGGCGTTTGTGGGACCTCGAAGAGTCCGAGGTAGAGTGGTGAACGCGGTGCCGTGGAGGACTTTGGGCCTGGACTTCGACCTCCACCGCGTGGCCCGGGTCGAGGAGGGGACCTCTGTGATGTCGCTCTCACTACTACTATTGACATATTCGTTGCTTATGGCTTTAGTTTTGACCTTAGGTCTGACCGATTTAGAGGTACCGGGTTTTACTAAAGGTGACTTTATAATAAGCTTCTCCCATAGGACCTCGTCATCACACTGGAGGGCCGTATGGGCAACATCTTTTGCATATGCATTGAATGTCGCTTTAACTTCATGTAAAGCCGCCAAACATGAAAGGTCTGTTTTAGCTAACAATGCGGACTTTAATTCTGAGCAAATGTCGCACTTTTTGACAACCACACGCCGCGTGAAGCGATCGAGGCACTTGACACTATTCATGCAGAAAGGTATGAGCAAACACTGGTAAGAGGGAACAAGTGGAGGTAGCACAAAGATCAAATCTGGGCATAGTGCCGTTCAAAGAGAGGGTCCCCTCCTCCGTCGGGATCCGATGGCCAACTCCGCCGGAAGGGAAGTCTGGGGGCCTGGAAAGAAAATTTCCAGGAATCAATGCTCATAAGGATAACCTGCGAGGTATTATACATCCTATCTCAAATCCGCCGGAAACTTAGTGAAAAGTGCACTTATTCTAACCTTCCGCCGGATCTGTCTAGCTGAATTTCTCACAATTTTACCTGTGACAAGCGTCACAGGTCCCTGACCTTATTAAGTTGTGACTATCTAACCAGTTTGCAAAACTAATATATCACATAGTGAACACTTGACTGATGTTGCCGTGGGCGATGAAGTCGTTACGTGACACTAGGCCAGACAGGGTGAGTTCCCTCGGCGAGCCGAGATGGTGGCCCTGGTAGGAATGCAATTCCGCCGGGATCTTCTGAATGTTCCTATCCGCCAGAGGCGGACACTTGGCCCACCGCACGGGCCGCCGGAACAAACAAAAACTGCCGGGAAACAGGGATGGCACAGCCCTATTCCTGCAGTCCCACACACATATAATAAAATGCATCATGACATATAGGGACGTCTCCCAAGCCCCAAAGGAAACGAGCTAGCATTGATAGAACCAACACAGGGGGAAACAAACGTAATCAATAACAACAGAAAAATTTAGGACACCTAAATTACCTGTAGCCTATGACGGAGACCCCTAAATATGACGATCCACGTAAACCGAAGACATCCCAGCCGAAGACGCTCGAGAACCCGCAGCCGCACCAAGTAGAGGGAGGCCTACATCAAGGGGCCTAAGCAAAACACGAACCCTGGAAGGTGGAGCACCACGTGCAGACACCCTTAAACCAGAGCATTTGCTGATAATGTAGAACGTGGCATATACTATCCTCAATAATGACAGTCTGTATCATGCCTTGTAGCGTGGTCGCCTTCTAGCTAAGTAAACACAACAGCTAAGGCGTCATACATAAATAAAACACACACGCGGTCCACCCATCCGGGACACCTGGACGCCTGTGAAAATGGTACCCTATTTTAAGACACTCCTCCTGCGGACCGACCAATCTGGCAGCCGTGCTAGCTAATCTAAACCTTGTTACTACAACACAGATATATACAAATGAGTAAGGACTCACTAGAAGCTCTGCGAACGTCGAATGAAGCGAACACGGCGCAACCCCTGTGATCGGGAGGGACGCGGAAGGAGGAAGGAAGAGGATGGCCGCTAGGGGGCCTGGTATCGGGGAAGCAAAACATGAGAAATCCACGTATATGGCAAGTCATATAATAACAGATATTAATTTATCTCTGTATTTTTTTATTTTTTACGGAGTTTTTTTCTGTAGGGTACCCTATCAAAATGACGATCCCATAAGGGAATTAGGCGTGCACTTATGATGAGTACTCCATGATCTTCCGCGCGGGTTATTCAAATTACTGGCGCAGGATGTTGAATGGAGACTATTAATGTTAATAGGCGAAGTCGTCAATGATGGAGGGGCCCTATTAAATACACTTGACACGCGGGCCCGAAGCGGACCAACATGGCGCCTACACTTAAGTACACTAACTTAGCTTAACTTTAGCTTAACCTCAGTTGTATGTAAAATGCTAGAAACTGTCATACGAGACAGACTCGTAAATCACTTAGAGGAAAATAACATACTTAAAGATACTCAACACGGCTTTCGTACAAAACGTTCCTGTTTATCAAACCTCTTAGACTTCTTCCACGATATCCTCAACCTCTACGATGAGAGTAAAGCTGTAGATATTATATACCTGATTTTCAAAAGGCCTTTGACAAAGTTCCCCACAAACGTTTACTGCTAAAACTAAAAGCGCATGGAATACAAGACGGTGTGTTGAAATGGATAGAAAATTGGCTCAGCGACAGAAAGCAAAGAGTAGTCATAAACGGTAAGGCATCAAAATGGACCAATGTAAGTAGCGGGGTACCACAGGGATCGGTACTAGGACCAATTCTCTTTCTAATTTACATCAACGACATAGATGAGGGTCTCACCTGTACAATCTCAAAATTTGCTGACGATAAAAAAATTGCAAATAGCGTACTCTCGAAAGAACAAGTTGACGATATGCAACACAATCTAGATAAATTGTCATGTTGGGCCCAAATTTGGCAAATGAGTTTCAATGCGGATAAATGTAAAGTACTACATATCGGATACCTAAATGAGAAAGCAAACTATTCGATGAATGGCACTCAGCTTAAGAATGTAAACAGAGAAACCGATCTGGGAGTAACAATATCGAGTAACCTAAAACCGAGTCAACAATGTTCAGAAGTTGTTAAGAAGGCAAACAAAATAATTGGCTTTATAGGCAGGTCATTTGAGCATAAATCCAAAGAAGTTATCCTAACCCTTTACAATTCCTTAGTCCGCCCTCTTCTGGAATACTGCGTTCAATCCTGGTGCCCTTATTACCAAAAAGATATAAACAAGCTAGAACGAGTTCAACGTAGAGTTACCAAAATGATACCTAGCCTAAAGAACAAACCATACGAAGAGCGTCTTAGAGAATTAAATCTATTTCCTTTAACCCAGCGCAGATTAACCCTTATTTAGGGGGGTCGGACTTAAGTCCGATACGAAAAAATTGGACTAAATGGCGGGGTCGGACTTAAGTCCGTGGGCGTATTCCCGCCCTAATTTAGGTGGAAAGCGAAAGTTGGTGGTCAGGCGGTGTACTACAAGGGCCCTCCCACACATCCCCACTGCGTGACCGTGACTAAGTGACCCTCAAGCAGCCATAATGGAAGGTCAAGATTTGCCCGTGTTCGATTCGGTGGCCGCCATCCCTAGTGCGTCGCGACACCCTACTAACCACGCCCGGCTTACCACCCAGGAACTAGATATCATGCTGAACTCTTCAGAACTTTCTAATAAGCTGTTGGATGAAACCGTCGAAGGTCTGGGTGAGAGTTTTGGTAGTGTGGATGACTCGGAAGACGAAAATAACCAGATCATAGGCTTTCACCCCAAGCATAATTTGCGTGGGGTGGATGTTGTGGTTGATATTGGACAGACCCTTGAGCAAATTGGAGACGTTCCTGACGAAAAGAACATACTGGTGTGGGTGTTGGTAAGTACAATTTATATTTTATAATTGGTTGAAAATGTGATTGCACGCATTTTATCACCTTACGAGCGGCTGGTGGAGTATATTTCACTGTGCCGCCCAGCGGGTTTTTTTTTTTACCCTAAATGGGGTTGTTCCGTGCTCTTTTTCATGCATAAACAAGACCCAGAGCGTAATACAAGTATGTATCCTGAAAGTGCGTAAATTGAGCTTTCCAATGACACCCGAACCATCCTTTTACGATCACTGGTTGTCTTTCAACGATCGTAAAACACGAGTGAAAAAACCCTAAAATACGGTAATTTCCTTATATAATTCCCTGTGTGGCGAGCGGTCTTGAGGTAATTTATGCTCCTAATCACCGCTCCGCTCTCTCTCAGAGCACATTACGTCCTCAAAATTGCACTCTACAAGAAATTTCCTTTGCATTTTATAGCGTATTATTTGTAGGCCGTTCGGTAAATTTCTTACGGTAATACAAACAACGAAAGATTGAATATTTGTGCTTGGCATTATATGATTGTGGGGAACAGATGTAGGCCTACCGTATATATTATGTTTTCATATATATGATACATGTGTAACATTTTTATATTATCACGACTCTCTCTCTCTCTCTCTGTCTCACTCTCTTTGTTTGTACTCCTTTGTACTCTCTTTGTCTGATGTAGGCCAGGGCACGCCCCTAACTAATCTCTTCCCTCTCAGGGGAAATCACACCTAGCAGATGTTTTTGACTTCCCCTATCTCTCTGTCATTCTCTTCCTCTCTGGGTCTACATATACTGCATTTGACATTGAAATTGCTTGAGAGTTTGATTGCAAGCATTTTATAGCGTATTATTTGCAGGCGTTCGGTAAATTTCTCACGATAACCAGGGTGTATGGTACATTTCTCACGATAATACAAGCAACAACGAAGCTTGGCGAAGATTGTGGTCTACAATATACCTTTTTATAATTGCATGTGACCTTGTAATTGCTTGAAAGTTTGATTGCAAGCATTTTATAGCGTATTATTTTCAGGCGTTCAATAAATTTGATAAATATATCAAAATAAGTCCTGTGGGACTATGAAATAGCTATTATTGGACAAGGACAATATTTTGTTCATCCCTCCACTGGAACATAACAAACAATGTCAACAACGTATCACCGTCGGCAATCGTAAGATTCAGAGTCGTAAAGATTCCAGGACGAGCTCAATAGAAAATGAATGAATGAAATGAATGAGTGTGCAGTACTGCCAATACGTATAGCGACTTCCGCTAGATCTAGAGACCTTTACTTCGATCTAGCAGCAATGACTTACACTAGCGGTTTTGTTTTGAAATTTCAGAACAATTTCGAAGTGATATTATATGGATTTTGCCAATTCATATTTCTAGTGGTATTTATCATGTCTTACATCTAACAATATATGCTAGCGGATTTAATTTCAATTGGTAACCCTCCCGCTCTAGTCGGCTCCAAGAAAATCGATAATGGTGGCACTTTAGTAAACAGGTGATAAACAAAAACGCATGCGGATCGGTAATGTGTATCGGTATTATGGTAAGTTGGCTACCTACTATTGTTTATACGATATAGTAAGTAATGATAAGTAAATTAGTATTAGTAAACAGAGAGAGAGAGAGAGAGAGAGAGAGAATGCAGAAATTTAACTGAAGAAAGAGTGAAAAAGATATAATAATACAGAAATATTACAAGCAAATAAATGAAATAGAGGGATTAGTTAGAGAAAATAATAATGAGAAATACATAATACGGATGAGGAAGAGGGAAAGCGAGCGAGCCAGAGAGAGAGAGAGAGAGAGAGAGAGAGAGAGATACAGGAGTGAGAGAGATTAGAGAAAATAGAGAGATTGCAAGCATTTTATAGCGTATTATTTGCAGGCGTTCAGTACATTTCTTACGGTAATACAAACAATGAAAGATTGAATATTTGTGCTTGGCATTATATGATTGTGGGGAACAGATGTAGGCCTACCGTATATATTATTTTTTCATATATATGATACATGTGTAACATTGTTATATTATCACGACACTCCGTCTCTCTCTTGTCTCTTCCTCTCTGGGTCTACCTATAGCCTACATTTATAATTGCATGTGACCTTGAAATTGCTTGAGAGTTTGATTGCAAGCATTTTATAGCGTATTATTTGCAGGCGTTCAGTACATTTCTTACGGTAATACAAACAACCAAACAACGAAAGATTGAATATTTGTGCTGCACATCCCTCATACGAAATACCATTCCCACCGTATAGAGAGAATACAGAAACTGAACTGAAGAAAGAGTGAAAAAGATATAATAATACAGAAATATTACATGCAAATAAATGAAATAGAGGGATTAGTTAGAGAAAATAATAATGAGAAATACATAATTATACGGATGAGGAAGAGAGAAAGGGATCACAAGAGAGGGAAAGCGAGCGAGCCAGAGAGACAGACAGACAGACAGGAGGAGTGAGAGAGATTAGAGAAAATAATAATGAGAATTACATATACGGATGAGGAAGAGAGAGAGAGACAGAGCGCGCGAGAGGGAAAGCGAGCGAGCCAGAGAGAGAGAGATAGAGAGAGAGAGACAGACAGACAGACAGACAGACAGACAGGAGTGAGAGAGAGAGAAAGAAAGAGAGAGAGAGAGAGAGAACACAGAAATAAGGAGAAATAAGAGAAAAATAAGACCGATTACCGAAGGAATAGTAGACGCGCGAGAGGCCGAAGTCAGGCCAAAGCGAACGCAACCGAACGCGCCCGGGAAATAGACCAAAAAGTACCTCCTCTTCCTCACCTCTTTCCACCCTCCACACTCATTCATAACATCCATTCATAGACTTATATGGGGAGACGAAGAGTTGCTCTTTCCAAAAATGATAGTTTCGTTCGCATTGGAGCCATAGTAACGGCGCTAGGGCGAGTGAAATTGAGCGAATATTTCGGGATTATGCCCGCTGAGCGGTACAGTGTAAAATACCTTACCACCCGCTAAATAAGGGTTAAGAGGCGACTTAATTCAAGTGTTCAAAATCATCAAAGGCATCGACAATATGAACTGTAGTAAGTACTTCACTATCGACCAATCTAATTACACGCGGGGAAACGGTTGCAAAATTATTGGTAAATCTTTTAACTCGCACGAATCTAAGAATTTCTTCTTCAATCGAGTTGTCAACTTGTGGAATGGGCTTCCCCGAAACGTTATAGACTGCATCACCGTTGATTCATTTAAACTCCGCCTAGACAAATATCTCGCATCAAACCCGCGACTGACTGCGTTTGTAAATGAATAACTTTATTTTATCCCCCCCTCAGTTACTAACCCATCTGTCCCCTACTAACTTCCTAATCCTGCCACGGACATTAGTTCCAGGGCAGTAATTCCCTTTCCAATGTTCCCTTACCCACTCTAAACCACTGTTTTGGACACTTGATCCTCAGTGTTTTGGAGGACAAGCAACCTAGAAGGGTCACTGGATCTGTTGTTGCTTGATTTCCTTTGTACTCCTTTGTACTATTTTAATACTTCCCTGCGGACATACCAATGGGGCTGTCAGTCCTAGCTAGTCTAAACCTATTCTATAACAACTCAAGATATATACAAATGAGCAAAAGACTCACTAGAGTTGAACGAATGAAGAATAAAGCGGAGCACTGGCGAGGCACCACTGTTCAGTATGACCGCAGGGGAAGGAAGAAGGAATGGCGTCGCTGGGTTCAGCATCTCGGGTAGAATCCACAAAAGACATCCACGAGTTGGAAAGCCTTAATATAACAATTATTAGGTTAATTTTTCTTTTTTCTTTTTTACAAAGTTTTTTTCGTAGTGAGTACCCAATCATAAAGACGATTCCATAAGAGAATTAGCGTTACCCTTATGATGTTAGTACTCTTTCCCCTGCGGCGGGTGTTTCAAACAGGCTGACCGCGGGTGCTTGAAAGAGAGCTATTATATTAATAGGCATATCGTCAATGATGGAGGGGCCACTAATAAATTGGAGGCAGTTAGGGGACCTAGCCATAGCGGCTAGTTCTTATACTTTGTGGGCAGTGGCCAAAGATATTTGAAAAACACACTTTTTCAGTCTGGAGTTGGGTGTATAGAGTAGAGCTTAGACTGTAATAATTTTAGCACTTTATTGAGCTCGTAGTTTGAAACATGTCTTAAGAAACCTTGTCTCATCTTTCTTTGGAAGACTATAGGTTTGACTCCTGCAAGGAGATAAAGAAAACCTAATATTTAGTAGTGGCCCCGTAATCATTGACGATTATGCCTATTACATAAGGCCTCTTCAAACGCTCATTTACCGTAGTTTGAATCTACCGCGCAGAGCATAAAAAATTGAGGAGCCTTCATCATGAGCGCACGCAACCTCACTCATGGTTCTGTCATTATGAAATTGGGTTCTCACTACGAAAAAACTTCGTAACAAATAATAAATAAAAAGAAAATAAGAATAACTATTCATAAGCTTTCCATATACTCGTGGATGTACTTGTGTGGATATTTGACCAGACGCTGACTTCAGGCGTCATACTTCCTTCACTGACATATCAAGTAAACCAAAATCCTTAATACATCAACGAATGGGAAGGGGATGGTCGGGAGGGCCCCAGTCGTCAATGATTACGGGACCACTACTAAATATTAGGTTTTCTTTATCTCCTTGCAGGAGTCAAACCTATAATTTATTAGTGGCCCCTCCATCATTGACGATTATGCCTGATATCTAAGACTGGAGGGGGACATTCGTAATCATATCATAACTCTAGCAAAAGCAGATAATCAAACAACCACATAGTATTCTTACTTTGTAAAAAATATATATTTTGCGCATAAACTTTATACAGCATATATATTCAAAAAGGGGGTACAAGCAGGAGCGTGCTTCGAAGAAGCCTGCTTGAATAAAAAGGGTTAACTCTGAGACTCTGTACACAGATCTGCTAGTTAAGAAGGCACCCCACTTAAAGTAAGTGGTGAAAAATAAAAACTTATAAGTCTACATGTGCACATATAAACCCCATTAAACTAGTGGATATATTCCTAAAAATATACCCAAACATAAAATGAACTCTTGTACTTTCGCAGAAGTACTGAACTCTTGTACTTATGCAGAAGTACTTACATCAAAAATAAAATTCGCAGTCGCAACTACTGAGATTTTCTTAAAATTATATTGCTTCACAGCCAAAACTACTTACAACAAGAATTGTTGTTTTACTACTATTGTACTTTAGCACAATGTCCTGTAATGCATACTACAGAGAAATTTTATATCACAACACCTACAGTATATACAGTATCCTCTGTACGCATACTCCGGCGGGGTCTAGGGTGTCCTATGTTACACTGACTGCACCCCCCCCCCCCCCCCTCTTTTCTTAACCTAAACAATAAGTGACTTAGAGGCCACCTAGACCCTCTGCCTTAAAGCTATACATGGCATGGAAGGTCTGTCCAGAGCTACTGAAAGGTATCGAGTCAAAAACGTATGATTAGAGGACCAGAGGTGCGTGGACGCTATGTCCTCAACAGAAAAATTCTTAAGGAAACGCAAAGAGGCCGCCCATTTGCGTAAATCGTGGGCTCTTCCCACGACGCCGGGATTACTCTCTTTAATGACTTCGACTAGGAGAGAAGCTAGTTTTCGTTTCATTAAGCGTTGGCCCGTACTTGCTACCCATAAAGCACCCTGTTGATTCAGAGGTGCTACTCTCGAATATTTGGTTAGAGCTTGCACTGGACATAAATTATGGTGCACTTTTCCCCTTTTTAACGCCGGCACCGTGAACTCTGAAAAAACGTGTTCACTGTGTTCATTTTTGGCGATGAACGCCGGGGAAGGTGCAAAGTGAATACACTCATTGAGCCTACCAAACCTTATGCAATTAGGTGTGTTGCTCATCGCCGCCAGCTCAGATACCCTGTGCCCGGTAGCCAAAGCCATAAGGAATACTGCCCTTTTTAAAAGTAAGTCAAAATCTGCAGTATTTTGGTACAGACGGGAATGAAGTAAAGACAACGCCTTGTCCAGAGACCAGGTAGGCATGAACTGACGGGGAGGTGGGCGGAGTTTAAAACATGCTCTCATGAAACCTTTTTCCTCCGCTAGTGGTATGGTTAGAACTGTAAGGTCAAAGAATGGCATCCTAATTGCTGTTAAGTGATTTTTTAACGTTACTACAGATAGACGTTTCTGCTCGAACAGATAGTTTAAATAATGAAAAACCAAAGCCACCGAAGGTACGGTTTGTTCTGTTCTAATTATCCAAGAAGTAAAGGACTGCCAGTGCGATTGATACTGTCTCTTTGTAGATTGGGTATATTGATTCATGAATTTATCGGTCACGTTTCTACCATACGGTGTTAGCCACTTGGCCTCCTGAATGTCCATAATGCAAAAGTAATCGAGGTCTCTAGGTTGCCAATCGTGTCTAAGTAGAAATACCCGACCGGGAGTGACACCGGGTTCGGGCACCACGTTTTCAATTGCTGGTACCACAACTGCGCCGGCCACAGGGGCGCGATTAACGAGACTATGCCCCGATAATCCCGTAGTTTGTTTACTACGTGGCACATTAGAGAAGCGTCTGGTGACGGAAACAGATAAACGGAACTCCACCTGTTCCAGTCCGTCACCAGAGCGTCGGGTCCTCCCACCGGCGTTATTGTCCGGCGGGTGAGATACAGCGGGAGTTTGTGAGTCTCCTCGGACGCAAACAGATCCACTTGTGGACGGTAAGGCTCCGCAATCATTTGGTCGAAAATGGTTTGCTTGAGCGTCCATTCTACTGTTGTGCTCTGTCTCCGAGACAGAGTGTCTGCCCAGACGTTTGCTACGCCTGGGAGATAAGATGCGTGAAGATGAATGTTTAGCTTGTCGGCTAGAACAAAAATCTTTTCTGACACGTTTAGCAACTTCCGAGATCTCGTTGACCCTTGTTTCTGAATGCAGTGAACCGCATTCAGATTGTCCATCTTGAAGGCCACCGATTTGTCCCGTAAAGTAGAGCCGTGAGCCTGAAGGAAATACAAGGGGACTAGTAACTCTTTGACATTGATGTGGGAGGTTTCTGAATGGGACCAAAGCCCTTGACCCTGATGGCCGTGGTTTGACTGAAAGCCCCAACCTATCGTTCCTGACGCATCCGTGTCTACCCATACCGTCGGCGGAGGAGAGGTCCATGACATGACCGAGTGCAATGTTTCCCTCTTCGCCCAGACCGCTAGTAAGCTGTGTATTAATTTTTGGGATGGGCCATAATGTTTCCGCCGGCAATAGTGGAAATAATTTGTTGCCCTCCAATATTAAACGTTTGACTTTCAGCCGGCCCAACTCTACAGTTAGTTGAATCCAGTTGAGAGAGCCGACCAGAGATTCCCAGACTCTCCGTGTCGTAGTCAGACTGTGAAGAAACATAAACAGTTTCTTGCGAAACCTGTTCCGATTGTCCACACTCTGACTCAGAGTGAGAGCAGCTGTGTCCCACTCCAGCCCTATCCACTGGACCACTCGTGAGGGAACAAAGTTTGACTTTACCGGGTTTACCTTGAACCCTAGAGATTTTACATGATTTAATGTTATGTTGACATGATTGATGCATAACAGTTCTGTCTCTGCCACCACCAGCCAGTCGTCTAGATACCACAAAATCCTGATCCCTTGTTCTAACATGGGCATCAGGGCTTGCCGGACTAATTTCGTGAATAAGCGAGGTGCTAGGTTCAATCCGAACGGCATCCTCTGAAAGACATAAGTCTGATGCATTATTCGTAAGGCCAAAAATCGTTGAACCCTTTTGTTTACCGGGACGTGCCAATACGCGTCTGTCAGGTCTAAAGAACACATCCACCCTTCCGGCGGAAGTGTTAGCCTGATTTGATTCACTGTCAGCATCCTGAAGGAAACGTTGTGAATGTGGAGGTTCAGATAAGACAGGTCTACGACCGGCATCATCTGAACACTGTCCCTTTTGGGCACTAGAAAGAGTTTGGACGTAAATACTGGGTAATTTTGAGGGACCGGGATGATGACATTCTTGGCGATCATCTCTTGGATCAGTGACTCTACCTCTAATGAAACAAAATTTGCCTTTGTCGGCTCACGTAAGCGAGGTCGCCGGAGCCACTGCCAGGTGATGCCTTTGCGTGCCACCATCCTCGCCCATGTGTTTAATGGCCATGCGCGATGACACGCCTGGAACGACCCAGTTAGCAGACAAGGGTTCGCCGGCTGTACTACCCTCTGATCCACCCGCCGTAAGACTGGCCCTGGGAGTGAGAGAGACCCTAGTTTTTTGGTGGTGGTGGTGGTGTATGCTTTGATGACTGGCCGGGTTTGGCAGGAGACGGGCCCTGGCCTGGTCGTTGATACTTCTGTCCTTTATGATTACCTGAAAACTTTCCTTGCTTGTATCTGTACTGAGCCTGACTTTGGGTGGAAGAGGACTTAGGCAGATGAAAGGGCTTTGCCCCACCAGGCTGAGCTTTTGCGACTGGTTTGGTTCTTGGTAAAATTGAAAGCAGGTTTCTTAGATGGGGCGGGACTGTGCTTAAAGGCCTGAGCCATGTTGAACACTGTTTTCCACACCTCCGGGGACATTAAAGAGGCAGTTAGAACAGGGGACATAACCACTTGATTTGCAATCCTATCCGGGAGCTTCCTCATGAGAGACATCCTTAGATCTTGTCGTGCCCGCACCGCCTCTAGCAAGGCTGTACGGATATCTCCCAGGGACTGTATAGAAGTCTGGAGTAGCAAGCGTCTAGATAGTTCGATAGCCTTTCGGACTTCCGCGTCCGCGATTGCCTGAGCAGATCTGAGCATTGACTTCGCTACCTGTTGTGTGACAATATACTGGGAAAACAGTCTATATGCTTTCCCACGTAGCCTAAACTCCCGGTCTAGGTGAGCAGTGGACGGTGTGGAAAAGGGATCTTTAAGCTCGCATAGATTAATTTTAGGGGCAGCTAAAAATGCAAATAAAGCAGAGGGAACTCCGCCGGCAGAGAATACCGGCATAGAGAACCAAGAATGGCTTTCTTGTGGAATTTGGTGTGAAGATTTAGAGGTAAAAGTTGTTGCAAAGTTTTGAGCCTCCACTTCCCATTCCACCCAAGGACCCGGACCCAACTGCTCCACCTTCAAAACTGGATTTGCGGCTGTGTCTGTGAACGTCTTTAAACCTAACTCTGGTGTTAGAGCTGACAGTGCTTTTATATCATTGAAACCGTCATGCTTGGTCCAGTCCGAAAACAGTTTTGAAGCTGACGCAGGGGGTAGGGCAGGTGTAGAAGTATACACAAAATAATCATGGTGATAATATTTAGGAATGGCCTTAATATTAACATCAAGTACATTCCCTAGAATATCTAAAGCACGTAACTTCCTAGATTTATTCCCTTGGATTACCCACTCACGTGGTACCGGAAGCTCCCCCGACATAGTGGACTGTGCTACCTCTGGCTTTGCTGGGAACATTGTTACCCATGACTCATCTGGCCCGTATAGGAGGGGCATAGCTCCCTTTCGGACCGGCGCTTTGTCTAAAGGGGGAGGATTACATCTGCTACTACTCTCACATTGGAAGTAGTCAGTGCCGCCGAAGTTGGCCTAGTAACCATAGTAGGTGATACAGGGGGAGGGTGCGGAATTTGTGTCAAAGCAATAGAAGTAGCCAGAGGTCGGACATTCGATGCTGTCGTGGAAGCTCCCAAACCAACTGTAGGAGTCTCCTGCTGCTGACCAAAAAACTTAGATTTGTTAGTAGTCTTGGCAAATCCAACGTCAAGGCTATTAACCTAATTGCAATGACGACTTGTCTATTTTGACTGCTATGTCGTCATTCCAACCGCGGTTAAAAAGAAAACGTCTAGAGTCTACTCCTTATCTTGCTCTAGGAGACGTTGTACATTAACCAAAACTACCACCGAAGGTGAAAAAAGCATAGAAGAGAAGAAAAAGGGGTTTACCTTAGTTACCGCTTAAGGCCCATCCCGTGTTCCGTCATGTGCAGATCCCTGTCGAACGTGCGCATGAGCGACCCTCTCTTGTCATCATTTTTTCACGCGCTCCATTGAATGAAGTCGCTTTTGTTGTGCTCCTTTAATTCACCCTGTTTAGGTTCGTTTCGGCTTATCTGGCCTTCTTTTTTGTTAGACAGATGTTACGTGATCTAGGGCACACGTAAATGGGCTCCTAAGTGTGTATAATGGAGACGCGTGTGGAAATAGCCTACCGAAGGTACGGGGGTGCCTGGCGTTCCTCGTATATGTTTTTCATTCTTTCTCTTTTCATATTCTTTTTTCCTGATTAGTCTGGGCATAGTTTAGCTTTTAGCTTAATTTAGCCTAGCTCGTTTTCTCATTCAGGAATTGCTATGCCCCTATGAGTTTTTTTTTTTTTTTCATAGCTTAGGTGTACCGTTGGTAAACAATCTGAGATTTCGTTGGTGGCGGTGCTGTTTGTAGAGTTTGTGTCGGCCGCATTATTAGCGTTATTCCCGAGTCCCCCCTTTCGAGTCCTTCACTGTGTCTCAAGGGCCTGGGCGACAGGTGGTTCGTGATACTCCAGGGGTACCCCTCCTTCACACCACAGGGTTTTTCGCCCCTGACACATTCTCTGCTCACGGCTAGGCCACCCTTTTTCTCACCAGTTTCATTTACTGGTTTTTGTTTTCTCTTCCTGTTTCACCTCCATCCTTTCATAGTCTTTTGCCCAATCCAGGGGTACCCCACGGGGGCCCCTGTTTGTGCGAAACCACCCTCCCTGCCCCTTCTCCTCATGGGCTTTGCTCTATCTCTGTGGGTTGGGTGGTTCCTGGGGGATGTGCCTCCTCTCCCCTGGTGTGTCTTCCTTGCCTCTCCCTTTACCGGTTGAGTCAGGATCAATTCAAGGAAGACACTGCTCAGCTTGATGGCCATCATTGCTTGGTGTTCATAAGGAGATGACGCATTTTTTGTGGCCTTTTTTGGTATTCCCTAGACGCTCCTCTCGCTTTTTTCGGCGCCGGACCATCTCGGCCGTTCCTGCAAATTTGCGGGAGCTCGATTCGGTCCTCTGGGACGTTTCGGCTCCCCGCAAATTTGCGGAGATCGTTGGGGGGTCCCGCAAAATTGCGGGAGGGTGGTGTCGGTACGGTTATGCCTCCATTGGCCCGCAAATTTGCGGTAATAGTTGGCTTTCACTATTGACTTTTTTTATGTCATCTTGTTGCCTGATACTATATTGGTGTATGCACTTTACTGGTGTTATAGGCCCTGCATGTAAGATGTTGAGTGGTGGTTAACACTTTCTCCATCTTTGCAGGTTCTGCTAGTGCTCTTCCGCCTCGGCCGCCCTCCTCACCTACCTCTGTGCTCGCAGTTTTGGGTGAGTACGGATACCTGTTTGCATGTGTGTTCCTGTTTCCCCATGCTCCTTCCCTGGTTCTTCTTGGACATTCTCTCCACTTACTCCTTCGACGTGCTGATTATGGTGTGTGTTCTTCTAGTGCAGGTAGGCTGCCTTGCTTTCGCCTTGGTTGTCGCTCCCCGTGCTTGGAGAGCCACAAGTCCTGCTTGCGCCACTCGCTCTGTGTGTCCTCTACGGCCTACCTCCCTGCTCTGTGTGGCACGTGTCTGGCCCTGGTGGATGTGCTGCACCATGGCCCAGGTTCCTCGGCGGCGGCTGTGGCCTCTGCTTCCCTTCCGTCGGTGTGGACGATGGTCTCCCACCACATTAGGACTGTGGGCCACCGTTCCCCGGCCTTTGTTGCCGACCAGATCAGCGTCGCCCTGGGTATCCCTGACCCGACTGAAGGCCGTTCACCTGGCCCTCTCCCCTGGGTCCCGCAGCCGGTCGTCCCATCGTCGGGGGGTTCCCCAGCTCCGTCCACGCTCTCGCTCGCCTCGTCGTCCGTCCTCTACTGCCCCTCGTCGTCCTCCTGATCGCCTTGACGACGCCCATCGCCCTTGTCATGGTTCTCGCCCTGAGGCCGGGGTTAGCGGCTCTGCCCCTGTGCGCCCTCCCCTGGCCTCTACGGATAGGGGCTCTACTCCCTTCCGCCCGCTTCCCCGGCCCAGACGACTTCCTCTTACGTTGTCCTCTCCGCGCGCGGTTGTTCATGCTGTAGCTGGCCTTCTCCTCCCTCCTCCTACACTGTCCAGGAGGGTCCGCCTGGATGTCGTTGCTTCTCCTACTTCACCTGCTTCAGTGCCTATTCTTCCTTCACGGTCTCGTCCCACGGTGGAGGTCCCTCCCTCCTCCGCCTCGGTGTCGGGCCGCCCTGTTATCTCAGCCCCGGGGATCCTTGCTCTGTTTCCCCCTTCGGCTCCTTCTGGCCTCCTTTCACCCGGCCAGCCTTCCCACTCCCATCGTCCTGCTCCTCCTCATTCTTCTCTTCCTGACCTTCACTTACCGTCTCGCCAGGGGGGTACCCCTCCTCTTGCCTCGGTGGGGTTTCGCGAGGTTTCGGGGTCCCCTTTCTCAGGAGCTGACGTGTCGCTGGAAGAGGGGGATGGTGCTGTTTCCCCCTCGGCCGTTCGTGATCGGGGACGAGTCCCTCAACGGCGACACAACTGTCGTCGCTCGCCTTCCTTGGGCCGCGACGCTGCTGGTTCGTGTCGTGGGTCTCGCTCCCGCTCACACTCGCCCCTGCGGGCCGACCAATCTTGGGGGGGGTCGCCTCTCTCGGATCAATTGTCGGCTATGCAGGGCTGGGTTGTGTCACGCATCGACGGGCGCTTGGAGTCGATGCAAGACTCCCTCTTCTCGCGCTTCTTGGCGGTGACTCACCCTCAGCGCCTCACCCTACCTACCCCTGCTACGGTCCCCCTCCCTTCTGCAGGCCTACGCTCTAGTCAGACTTCAGCCGCCCTGACATCCTTCCGGCTGTTCAGTCCCTGGCTGTGTTGACGGGTCTGTCCTCCTATGGGACAGGTTTGTGCGACGCCGGTACGCCTGGCTTAGCCATCATGCTCGGTCACCCTCTCCCATTGGAGGCCTGGTTTGCTGAGGCCTTCGACTTCACACACCGATCCGTCGACGGCTCTCCTTCAGTCCCTCCCCCGGAGTCATCACTGATTTTGCCTCCTCTTGTGTCTGTCGGCGGGTTGGATGGCGCGTTCTGGTCCTGGATAGGCGCGCCCATTCTTGAACTTTGTTCTATTGCTACCCCGTTCTTCTCTCACCCGGATCAGCCCTCTGTCGCCAAGGTTTTTCCCTTGCGACAGAGGGTGACGGACTTATTGTCTTGTCCATAGGTTCCCTCCAGACGTCTGTTCACCCCCTGCGGATCTTCGCGAGGATTTGGACCGCGTTCAGCGGATCCACCTTCGGCTCGCGGTGTCTTTGGTTCCCGAGCTGAAGGCGGTTTTGTGCGCGGCAACTCGGCAACGCCTGACGGTACGGTCCTCGTTTTGCCGGCCGGCCCCCTTGGATATTCGTCAGGGTTTGTTGTACTCTGCGCTATATACGTCGTTTTTTTTTAAGCAGGATGCTTGGGAATGCTACGCTTCTCTGTCGGCGGCCCCTGCTTCCGCCACGCGACGACGCGCTGTGTCGTTGCGGACCCTGCTTACGTCACGCACCGACGCGCTGTGTCGCGCGCGGGGTCTTCTCCGTCCCGTCCTTCTGCCGGTCCTCTTCGGGGTGCTGCTGCAAGTGCTGCCGCCTTGCACGGGCGCAGGACTGGGACGTTGCAGGCCAGTGCGTCGGTTCCGCCTCGCACTTCTGTTCTTGCCCCTTTCATCCCCGCCGTGTCGGGGCTGGCCGGCCTTCCACTTCCGGCCGGCCTTCGACGGGGTCAGCCCCGCGACGGCCTGGGGTTGGGGTGGCCCGCCCTTTTCGACGAGGTTGGGGGGGGGGTAGAGGAGGTCAACGTGGCGCTCATGCCCGCACGGCCCGTACCGGGGGTACCTCCACGTCAACACAATGTGTAGGTTCTCTGGGCCGGCCTCCTTGTTCTCCTTCTCGCCTGGCCGACCGGGTCGCTCCCCTCCTCTCGGGTGCTCCCTCGGGTTGTTTTCGCCCTTGCGCCCCTCGGTGGCCGCGATGGACGT
This sequence comes from Paralithodes platypus, assembly GCA_032716605.1. Lineage (NCBI taxonomy): Eukaryota > Metazoa > Arthropoda > Malacostraca > Decapoda > Lithodidae > Paralithodes > Paralithodes platypus. The sequence continues at coordinate 22,482,707 of CM064502.1, forward strand.
TGGGGGCGGCGGGTTGCGCGGAGGGGTCTCACCTGGAGGTGGACGTCCAGACCCCCACTCCGCTCTTGTCACCGACGCCGGTCCATCTCTTCAGAGGTGGCCCACGTGTTCACTTCCATGCCCGAGCTGGGTAGCGTCGAGGGAGTTGACCGCCGGTCACCCGGTTTTCCTCTCCCGTGTCTTTCTGGTACCGTCGACGAACTGCGACGCGATGCGACCGGTGGTGGATCTGTCGGCCCTCAACGGGCACATCGTGCACACACACGGTTTCGGACGCTGCCGGTACCCCTGGTACGCCTGGCCCTGCGCCCTCTGTCGTGGGTAGTGTCGCTGGCCCTCCAGGATGCGTCTTGGCTCGTTCCTCTCCATCCTCGCTTCCAGCGATTCTTGGCCGTTCAGACTTCCGATCGTGTGTTCCTGTTCGACGGCCTTCCCTTCGGTCTCCACATCGCGCCGCGGATCTTCTCCGCACTGGTGGGGCAGGCTCTGGGTCCTCTCCTCAGGAGCGGGCTCCAGATCCTGTTTTCCTTGGCCGATTGGTTGGTAGTTTCCGAAGCCCTAGGACTGTGCATAGGCGACGCCTTCACAGTCGTTCGCAACATCGCACGGTTAGGGTTCCCCTTCGATGTTCCCAAGTCACGCTTGACCCCGTCGCGTGTCGTGCCATGGGTCGGTCTCGCATGGGTTTTGTCCGGCGCTACGGTGACCCGGGGTCTGCCGGCCTCGGTGCACCTTCGGTGGAAGGTCTTCGCCGTGTTGCACTCGGTCTCCTTCCCGGGGTGGCTCTGGGACTCGTTCGTGGGTTCGCTGCATTGGGCCGCTCTGCCCCTTCCCTTAGGGAGCCTCTGGCTACGCCGCCTCCTCCTCATGGGCACCGCGGTGTTTCCGTTGCCCCTATGGATCGGCTCCTGCCGCTCCCGCGTACCGTTCGCAGACGCTTCGGTCGCTGGGTTGCTCGGGGCTCGCTCTCTGCGGCTGTGCCCTGGACCTCCCCCCCCGCCGACGGTCTGGGTAGCCACAGATACGTCACGCGTGGTTGGGTGAGGTTCCCGATCGAACCTGGGACGTTCACTTCCCGGCAGATGGGTGGGTCTCCCTCCACTTACCCGTCTATGCCCTCGGACTGTTGGTTCCTTTGTTCTTCCTGCGGGACCACGCGCTGGCCCTTCGGGGTAAGTCGGTGGCCTTCGGGTTGGACACTCAGACAAGCTGTCCACTGTTTCCTAATGCGGGGGTCCTCCAGGTCGTTGACTCTATTGGGGGTCTCGGTGGAGTTGTTCTTCCTCGCGGACTGACACCCCTTCTCCTTGCATGCCTCCTCCCTGCCCGGGCCTGCCACCCTGTGGGCAGCCGCCCTGTCGAGAGGGCAGGGCGTTCTTGTAGAATGGGCGATGAAACGGACTGTGTTCGCCGACCTCGCAGCTTCCTGAGGTGTTCCGGAGGTCGCCTTGTTCGCATCGGGGGTGCCGCACCAGTTGCCTCTGGCCCTTTCCCTCCGGCCTCGCGCTCCGGGGGGGGGTCCGGACGCTTTCATGGTAGCCTGGTACAGGTGGCGGTCGATATACATCTTTCCGCCACCAGACGCGCTGTTGATGTGCCCAGTCCTCGCGAGGTTGCGGCTGTACCACGGCTGCGTCTGGCTCCTCGCGCCTCTGTGGCCGGCACGGGCTTGGTACGCCCGGTTGCCGCGGTGGTGCCCGAGTCCGGTCCCTCTACCTGTCTCCGACTTCCACTTGGGCTAGGTTGGGGACCTGCGGACCTCGTTGGCCTTCGCATCGTGCTTGTTCATGAGGCACGGTGGCTCCCGGTCCCCGGCCGGGCCCTGACTGACTTCCTGCAGCGTTCCTGGCCGTCTTCTCCTTGGGGGACTTACGGGTCCCGCTGGAGGTCTTTTACTAGGTGGCTACAGGCCACTCGCCTGCCAGTTGGCTCTCCTTCCCTCGTCCTACGCTCCTTGTTTCACCTCTTCCATACATGTCACTTTCAAATCGACGCTATACGTACCCACTTGTCTGCCGTCCGGGGGGTCTTTGGGTCCGTCGCTGGGCTGGTCGTTCCGCCACAGGTGCTGGATTCCTTCCTGACGGCTGCCTTTCGGGATCGACCGCCTCCGCGCCTGGTCCCTCCGCAGTGGGATCTGGGGCGGGCTCTGGTCCTTCTGGCTTCACCCACGTATACAAGGGCCGCTACGCCGGTTCCGTTGCTCGGGCGTCCACTCTTCCTTGTCGCTCTGGCCACTGGGGATCGGGTGTCTGCACTAGCGGCATTGTCACGGCCCCGGGACTGCGTGCAATTCTCCCCGTCCTTGCATGGCGTCTCGTTCGCCTCCTCCCCTCCTTTTGTTACCACGCATGGGAGGGAGGCCCCCGTTTTCCTGCCTTTCGCCGTCCAGGCTTTACGGCGTGGGCATCCTCGCCATGTGTTGTGCCCGGTGTCAGTCTTGCACTCCTCTGTTGCGTCTGTGGCGCCGCCTTCGGGTACTGCTGTGTGGGTGTCTCCTCGGACAGGTGGGAGGCTCTCGCAGGTGCAGATGGGCCGCCACGTTTGTCAGACCGTTCGTGCCTGTCACCCTGTTTGTAGGGGTTCTGCGCACGATGTCAGATCCTTTGCTGCCTCCTTCCGGTTCCTGCCACGTCGATCCTTCCCTGCCTTCGCCTCAGCGGTTTTGTGGTCTTCTATCAATTCCTTCATCTCCTCCTACCTCTCCGTGTCCAGTGTTCGACCCCCTCGGCCGGTGATTGCTCTCGGGGGTCGTGTTTCCTGGTGCTCTGGCGAAGATCCCTGGTCTTCCCCCCCTTGTCCCTCGTTCTTTTCCTTTGTTTTATTTGACAAAGGGGGGGGGGGGGTGTACGGGTTTGCAACACTGGATTGCAAGTTTGGGATTATGTATTGTTCCAGTACATTAGTGTTTTTGCAACATTGAAAATTGTGTTTTGTTCTTGTGTTCAGTGTTTTTGTTGGTTTTTGAAGAAAAAGGGATTTTGGGTACAGTACCTTTTTGGTTTCAGACAAGTCTATGTTTTTGCATTACTATGAATGACGGGCATGTGTTAAAACTGTTCTTTTTAGCTACTCCTCAGTTTTTCACTCTTTTATTAAACTCTCTTGTTTAAATTGTGTCTTTGTCATTCATAATTTTGTTTTATGCATTGGTTTTTTTTGGTAGGTTGGGCTTGGATGTCCTCCTCCTATTTGTTATGCAGCCTTGACGTTGGATTTGCCAAGACTACTAACAAATTGTGAGGTTTGACGTACCTCCCAACCTACCAAATAGGAAAACCTACTATTTGGTAGTAGTCTTGGAAAATCCAACGTACATAATACCCTCCCTCACGCCGGACCCCTGCCCATCCGCGTTCTTCTGCTGACGTGAGATGTGATGACAAGAGAGGGTCGCTCATGCGCACGTTCGACAGGGATCTGCACATGACGGAACACGGGATGGGCCTTAAGCGGTAACTAAGGTAAACCCCTTTTTCTTCTCTTCTATGCTTTTTTCACCTTCGGTGGTAGTTTTGGTTAATGTACAACGTCTCCTAGAGCAAGATAAGGAGTAGACTCTAGACGTTTTCTTTTTAACCGCGGTTGGAATGACGACATAGCAGTCAAAATAGACAAGTCGTCATTGCAATTAGGTTAATAGCCTTGACGTTGGATTTTCCAAGACTACTACCAAATAGTAGGTTTTCCTATTTGGTAGGTTGGGAGGTACGTCAAACCTCCCATTAGTGCATTCGCTAGTAACCCATTAATTTCATCAGCTGTGACAAATTTAGCAGAGGATGAACTATGTGGCGAATCATTCCTACTCTGAGAGTCGTCTATCACTGAACCTGACTCTTGAATCTCCATCTCAGAAATTATAGAACCCTCATCCCTTTCCCCCGGCCTTTCAGGAGAGGATTCCGCCGAAGCCGGGACCCCCTCATGCTGCCATGTTAAGTCCGGGATGGACGATGGGATCTCAGCGTCCCGGTGGACTTCTGCCACTACCGTTGGTGCATAAGAATGATGTGAACCGTCGCCATGGCTGGGAGTACCTCCAAACTCCCCGGTCTTGGCTGGAACTCATTTGTGAGCTAGGTACCACACCAATTACTGAGCCCTCACTCGAGCCCTCTAGAGGGTTATAACTGCTGGTAGAACTCTCTAAAGCTGGTACATGTGAACTGGGAATAATATTAGGTGACAACTTGTCCGCCGGTATATCTCCCACCACAGTCTCTGACTCCACTCCCGACCTGTCAGATTGGACATGAGACATGTCGGGAGTAGAGGCAGAAAGCGAGGTACGAGGCTCCGGCGAACGCCTGGAGGTCTTTCATACATGAGTATCCTTTTTAGAAGACTTGTGACTTCGCCTTGACTTTGATTTTCTACTAGGACTATCCTTGGTCTTCTCCTCCTTGCTCTTCTTTCTCGAAAGGGAAGTAGAGTGACTATGTGGCTGCTGTCGGAGGGGAGACCGTGACCTGGACCTCGATTTTGACTTGGAAGTTGTCGCCGGGGGTGTCGGCTCTTAGATGTGCCGGAGGAGAGAGTAAGCACTGTACCCTGCCCAGTCTCAGTCGACTTACGCACATTTACTTTACTTCTAGAAGGGGGACGTTTAAGTGGGGGATACTGAGCAATCAATCTGTCCCACAGAACTATGTTATCACACTGAAGAGCTTTATGAGCCACTGAAGTAGCATAAGTAGATAAAAGCTGTTTGACCTCGCACAATGCAACCGCCGCGGCCAAATTATCTTGTTGTAAGACTTTAGTACTCAATTGACTACAAAAAGTACAATTCTTCGTCACCCACAGACCCCTTGACCGGTCCAAGCATTTGACGCATCTGATGCATAGAGTATGCGCAAAAATAGGGATCCCTGAACAGGAGGGTGTTAAGCACAGAGCAAAAACAGGGTCTAGTGGCGCCATAGAGCTAACCCCCCCCTCGGGCTCCTTCTGGTCCTCTGTTGACCCGCCGGATCTCCGCCCTGGAAAAAAGAAAATTTCCAGGAATTAATGCTCATAAGGTTACCCCAAAATGTTCTAACACAAGTGTTAATGAACCGCCGGGCAACAAGACGTAATACACCATTATTACCTCTTGTTACCCTGTAGGTTCTTATGTAAAGATTTTAGAATATCTTTACTTGTCCAAAAGATTTAAGCACATCCTCTGACATAATATAGAGACGAGCATGTCGTTATAAATGACGCAGTCTTCCCAGTGGTTATTGGCCACCGGAAACCCATATTAAGACGCCGGCCTCCTTATTATATCGCAGTTAAAAAGGGGGTAAGCCTATCTTAAACGTTTTTAGATCTGATTTCTCTCGAAGCCTTCATAGATCGCCGTATTTTGAAGGCCTCGATACCCAATTGTATCCCTCAATTGTCTGGCTAACTCCACCGAATTGCAAATCCGTTAATCCCACCTCCCCAAGGTTCAACCGCCGGGTGTGAAAGTAATTTAAATGTTAACCCCAATTGTTCCTATCCCCACTTCTTTGCAAAAGATCGCCGGGGTGGAAAGACCAAACAAACAAAACAGTCTAGTTTTCAATGGCTTTGCAAAAACCGGGAAAAACTATACTCCACCGGTGTCCGCATGAACACCTAGTGAAACGGGTATAGCCATCCCGCCGGGAAACACACAGTAAGCCTGAACACAGGCTCCACCTCAGAGACGCAGTCCTGGAGAGCCCTCAGGCCACCACTCGCCGGGGGAAACTAGCCTATTTTAACCACGCGTGATATAAAACTCGGCAACCAGCCGGATATTCTCGGTGCAATCGAAAAAACCCGCCGGAAAAGGCAACCAGCCGGATTTTCTCGGAGCAATCGAGAAAACCCGCCGGAAAAAGCAACCCACACTAGCCAGATGCAATCTGAGAAACACAATTAGGCCCTGGATTAAGCCAAAACACATCTAATCCAGGACACACATGACACGGTATTACATATTTAAATCATAAATCAATAACACTTGTACATGTAAAAAGCTACGAGCGGCTGGCTAGGCCTAAGCAGACGGAAATAACACTTAATCACGTCGTAATATAAACAAAAAGCACTGTAACATATCACAACAGGAACAACCGCCATCACCACATCGTAGAAAACATCCCGGGAGAGGGAAGCACTGACTCGGGACCTAGAAAAAACTTCACTAAGTGAAGAAAAATACGCTAGGAACGTCAGTAAACAAACAATAAGGCAACTTCATCAGAAAGATAAGAAGAAGCCTGATAACGTGTAGTTAAAGCCAACTAAATAACTAGGCTAGCTAGCCGCGAAAAATGTAACACGCGTCCACCACGGGACCACGAGGGTACACCCGAAATAGGTGTCCCAAACACACGACCCAAATACACTGAACTGCGGGAAACCCGTCCCTGACACTCCTGCTACGCATATCCTAACCTTACTCGATACATCCCAGAGTAAACAAATGAGAAAAAACTCACTAGGGACGCAGCAAATGCGGAACCAGCGGAGCGTGGGGAGACACGTCAGGCCAGGTTGAGCGCAGAGCAGAGAAGGAAGTATGATGCCTGAAGTCAGCGTCTGGTCAAATATCCACACAAGTACATCCACGAGTATATGGAAAGCTTATGAATAGTTATTCTTATTTTCTTTTTATTTATTATTTGTTACGAAGTTTTTTCGTAGTGAGAACCCAATTTCATAATGACAGAACCATGAGTGAGGTTGCGTGCGCTCATGATGAAGGCTCCTCAATTTTTTATGCTCTGCGCGGTAGATTCAAACTACGGTAAATAAGCGTTTGAAGAGGAGGCCTTATGTAATAGGCATAATCGTCAATGATGGAGGGGCCACTAATAAATTTAGTCCTGTAAGGTCATAAATGGCTCTGTTATAGCCGTGAGGTGATTTTTAAGTGTGTTAGCTGCTAGTTTTGTTTTCAAACAAATAGTCTAAGTACCCGTGGGGGTAAGGTGTTTAGAATATGCCTCACGTGCCTCCTGCGTGTCGTAAAAGGCGACTAAAGAGGTTTGGTCGGTTGGGCTTGCGACCCTCCACCTTGAAAAAAATCTTTCAGCAACAGAAAACGAACAAATGGTCATGGACACGGACGGACCTACTGTTGACGAACTTCGACCAGACATGGACTGCCCAAGGATTTCTACTTGGAATGTAAGAGGTGTGAATGATGACACAAAAGAGAGAGATGTTCTAAAAGTGTTAGTGCATGCCAGGCTGGATGTATGCGGAATGATTGAGACCAAATGGAAGGGTACATGTGTGAAAAAATGGGAATGTGAAATAGGTGTGTGTGCTGGAGTGAATGAGAATGAGGGAACGAAAGAAGGTGCGTGTTTGTTTGTACTGTAAGTAACAAATGGAAGGAGAGTTTAACCCCAAAATGGCAACCGTCCTCAATTAAGGTTTGTCTGGTGCACTGTGACCCTCCTTAATAGATCCAGAGCATATAAAAAAAACTTAGAAAACACCCCAGTGGCACTCAAAACAAAGCAATTTGTGATTTGGTGAGATAATTCCCCTCCATTACTTGCTACCACTCCTACATATGTGTCCCCCCCCCCCCCTTTTCCCCCCTCCTCAATTATTAGCTATATTTATTAGTGGCCCCTTCATCATTGACGATCTGCCTATTATATAATCGCTACCTTTCTTACTGAATCGTCCTTGTGATTGGGTACTCACTACGAAAATCTTCGTAAATAATAAAAAGAAAAAACACACTAAGAACTGCTATAATCAGGCTTCCCGATATGAGGATATTTGCCCATGCGCAGCCAGACGCTGATCCTCCTGCGTCATCTCGGCCTTCCTCTTCCTGCGACCGTGCTGTGCAGAGGTGCGAGTCCGTCTCTCTTCATTCTACATTCGTTCGCCTCTTAGTGAGTCTTTTGCTCATTTGTATTTATCTGAGACGTTATAGAATAGGTTCAGATTAGTTAGTATGGTCGTCCACATTGGCACGGTCTTAGGAAGTGTGTAATATAGGGTAGTGTTAAGCGCCCATGCGGTTCACATCGGATCAGGGCGCCTCATGTTAACTTTTCCTTTTCAGTATTTAGTTTTGCGTTTTAGCCAGTTAGGAGGCTCTTCAATGCTGGGCTCGTCTACTTGGCCGTCAATTTTGGACGGGAGTAGCTAGTAGTCGAATATTTAGCAGACGCTCTGGTCCAAGAGTTGTCACGCGTGGTGTGGAACTTGCTGGAGTGCTTTTGGTTTCCATTTTTCCCCTCTGGACTGGGGCGTCGGAGGTGGCGGTTGTCGGTGTCATCGTGGGAGCTCCTTGCTTCGCGTTTCGTCGTGTTGCTGTAAAGGAAGTGACCCCAAGGCCACTACCCAAGTAAACACGCACTTCAGTCACTAGGTTCATAAGGCGCACAACAGCTCACAATGGGGTGAAGGTTAGCTCAAGGCTCAATAACACCAACAGCATCCTGTCTCAGTACAGCCACTAGGTCATGCCCACTGGGGTGGACACAGGACTCTCTGCACCTAGTACTTCTCCCGGGACTTCGCTCCTGACCTGGGACCTGGTATTAACCCGGGAACTGCAGGAAGACTCTTAAGAGTTCCCCCGGTGGACTGCGGGAAAGGAGGTTGCCTCAGCCATACATTATGTAACTCCCGGCCTGTATCGCCAATTTTGACCATCCAAACGCTGTTTCCACTTGTTTTATTGTTGTAACAGGTTAATACCTTTATAATCAACCTATAATAGGCGCATATGGAGAAGTATTAATGCTATTTATGGTAAAATAAATATTTTAGTGACGGAAACAGCTCAAATACATGCGCACAGGCAGAGGTGTCTCATACCCCCCATGCGCACTTCAGAGGTTAACACTACCATTAATAAAACTGACAAAATTATATATCTAATTCATATCAACATTCCAAAAGTGGTCAAATGTATTAATTAACCCATTAAGCGCGCACAGGGTATAGTGAACACCACAGTTCTGGGCGGCAATATTAGGCTCCATTCCTGCCTATAATCGTCATTTTACGATAAATATCGTTACTACTTATTCATATGCGCCTATTTTACCTTTACTATGAAGATAGTAACCTGTAACAACAATAAAACAAGTGGGAATATAATTTTTCTGGTCAAAATCGCGAATTGTAAGCGAGCGGTTCATTCATCAAGTGTGAGCCAGCTGGCACCACACCCTCCTCTCTCTAAGCCTGGAGAGTGACTGAGGCCTGCACGTATTTGAGCTGTTCCCATCACTAACATCATTATTTTACCATAAATAGCATTAATACTTATCCATATGCGCTTATTTTACGTTGATTATAAAGGTATTAACCTGTTACAGCAATAAAACAAGTGGAAACAGCGTTTGGATGGTCAAAATCGGCGATACAGGCCGGGAGTTACATAATTTATGGCTGAGGCAACCTCCCTCCCCTCCACACTTACCCACCTCTGGAGAGAGACTGTCGATCGATACTCTCTCTCTCTCTCTCTCTTGCACTCGCTTGGTAACAGTGATGACAATGCCCTGCTTGCAACTCGCTAATGTTAGCACGAAAATAGACCACAGAATCAGGGAATAACAGGGAAAATAGGTGATAATTGAAGGAGGGGGGGAAAGAGGAGATGTGGAGGAGTGATATTTGGCATGGCCCATGGGCAAAAAAAAAAAAAAAAAAACAGGTTCAAGTTTTTTTGGGGTGTTTTAAATGGATTTTTTTAGGCCCAGGATCTTAAGAGTCTTCCCGCAGTCGCCCGGGGAAACTCTTAAGAGTCTTCCAGCACTTGCTGGCTTAAGAGCTTTCTCGCCGTTGCCCAATAAAACCTCTTAAGAGTGTTCTCGCCATTCCCGGGTTAAGAGATAACAAAAATAACGCTTTTATAAATTGTGGAGATACATAAATTTAACTTAGTTGACCCTCGAAAATATATGAAGAAAATGGTCCAAATAAAATATGGGGTGTAGGCCTATACACACGACTCGACTCGCAAAGGAATGTTGGCTTACATTAACTGCAGGGAGACTCTTAAGAGGTTTTACTGGGCGACTGCGGGGAGACACTTAAGATCTTTTTTTTTCCCGCGGCCATGCCTCATATCACTCCTCCACATCTCCTCCTTCCCCCCTTTCCCCCCCCCCCCCCCCTTCAATTATCACCTATTTTCCCTGTTATTCCCTTATTCTTTGGTATATTTTCGTCCAAACATTAGAAAGCCGGGTTCAGGGTGTGGTCATCTGTGTGTCTATGCATGGGAAAGAGCGAGAGATAGAGAGAGAGGCCTCAGTCTCTCTCCAGGCCTCGAGAGAGGAGGATGTGTTGCCAGCTGGCTCACACTTGATGAATGAAACTCTCGCTTTCAATTCGCGATTTTGACCATACAAATGATATTCCCACTTGTTTTATTGTTGTAACATGTTACTATCTTCATATTAAACGTAAAATAGGCGCATATGGATAAGTGTTAATTATATTTATGGTAAAATAACAATTTTAGTGAGGAATGAATGAATATACCTACGCACAGCGGTATGGTGTATACTACAGGGGCTGCTCAGCCCAGAGGTTAAGTTACATACTGAACTTCTTATATAATTGCTATGATAATACTATACAAACATAATACAATTAACATTATTATTTTATACATAATAAGATTGACAGGAAAAATAGTATTGAATTCGAAATCTATATTATCAATTATCAGACGGAGTAAATAATTTCACCTTCGATCCTGACAAAGGACGTCGTATAATTTCGTAATTACAAATAAGAAACAGGGCTTAAAATGGTCTCAAAACTTATCTTAAATACTCCACAATTCATTTCAACTTACCTTCAACAAAAGGTTTTATCTAAACCCAACACAAAAGGAAATTTACACTGAGTTAGCCGAAATATCTCCCCTCACTGACCCCGAGGCTGGTGTCTGAGAGAATGGAGGCACCTAGAGTAGGTAGGACTCTGGGGTCAACATACTTTGTCATAACAATAACCTTACCTTGATTAAATGAGCTCCTCAATTTACTTATGAGTCTAATAAGACTTTCAAAGGATAATTGAATTACTTTTACTGTATATGATGTAAACAAAAATCAGGCACAAACATGTTAACTATTACTTACGATATCCAAGGTAAGACTATAGTTTTTAAGGTGGATCTAGATCTCATAAATTTCGACCTGCCGAGCCCTCTCGAGGTGGGCACTTGTCGCTAAAGCCTCAGAATCAGGGTATCACACTAGAGATTAGGTACAAGCAATTATTAGGCCAAATCTCAGCATTATATATATATATATATTTTTTTTCTATATTCCAACTACTCCCTCTCGGGCATAGGCTGAGAGCCTGTACGTTCCACCGCTTAACACGGTGAAGCCCGTGAGGTCTTGTTCCAGTCTGGGGACTGAGACATGTGAAGCATCCATCATGGCTCGAAGCAGCTTCATCTCTGAAGCAGCTGGTTGCTTCATTCAAGTGCTTCACCGTCTCACCCTCCAGACTCAGACCCTCACTCTCAGAATGCCACCTATTGAGCAGTGAACTCACTAGGCATTGTCCCCCTATAACATATTTTGAATATGGGAATATTCATACAGTGTTATTTAATCAGGGAACAATGAGGGTATTGTTTTGGCATTTCGGTGGGCTTTGTGGTAATGCACTGATACTAGGTACAGCACAAATTCAATCCCAATAATATCTTCCCATTGACATATCGGGATTTGAACCCGGGTCCATTGGATTACCAATCCAGTGGCATGACCACTCCACCACACCTCCCCTAGAACCACAAAGTTAAAGTTATGCTCGGCAATTAAATTTATACACCTGGAAGTGATTACATGGCCAAAACATATCAATTTCATTCTAATTTCGAAACAACAGACTCCCCTTTTCTTTAACTTAATCTAACAATACCAAACAATAAGTTTTAATATAGAAAGCGAGAATAATGACCCTCGTACCTATAAGACACCATTAGGCCTATTTAGTTATTTCGTTTTAATCATTACAATTTAATAAATGTCAACTGATATCTTAATCAAATAACATAATACCGAACATTTCAACTAATCCCAACACTGACTGGTTCATTATTGGACTGGAAGTGAGTGAACAGTTAAAGTCTTGGTGTAAATATTGCCAAGATCAAGCCTAGTCAATTTAGACCCCTTACACGCCCTATGAAAAAACTTCGTAAATAATAAAAAAGAAAAACACATTAACCCTTCTTGCCCGGGCTCGCCTTCCTAAGGACAGCATTCAGATTCGGGCGATCTGGCTGAAAAACATCGTAATAGGCCTAGCCCTATCTTTATTATTTTAACAGCTAGATAATTCACACACATCTCAAAACGTAGCCCTGTTTTGTATCTGTAGATTGACGTTAAGTAGAGCTCTCTAGGTCAACTGGTTCAGTTGTGATGATGATTTCCGTGGAGAGCATTTAGCCGTGGATTGAACAATATTGGACATTTACAGACACTAATTCCGTCTTAGCAAACAACAACAACATTGATCCTACTTCTCCTTCTTGTTTTCGGAGGTGCGGTGTCGCGAAGACCGGCTTTGTTTACATACGGTCGACGCACAGCTTTCAAACCACGCTTAACCCGGCAGCTGCCGGGAGACTCTTAAGAGGTTTTACTGGGCGACTGCGGGAAGACTCTTACGATCCTAGGCCTTAAAAAAAACATTTAAAACACCCCAGTAGCACTTAAAAAATTTTTTTTTTTTTGCCCCTCGGCCATGCCACATATCACTCCTCCACATCACCTCCTTTCCCCCCCCCCCTTCAATTATCACCTATTTTCCCTGTTATTCCCTTATTCTTTGGTATATTTTCGTGCTAACATTAGCGAGTCGCTTGCAGGGCGTGGTCATATATGTGTCTATGCGTGGGAAAGAGAGAGAGAGAGAGTGGTCTCAGTCTCTCTCCAGGCCTTGTGAGAGGAGGATGTGGTGTCTCTCTCCTCTAACTTCATGACTGAACCGCTCTACTTTATTTCACGTTTCTCACCATCCAAACACTTTTTCCACTTGTTTTATTGTTGTAACATGTTACTATCTTCATATTAAACGTAAAATAGGCGCATATGGATAAGTATTAATGATATTTATGGTAAAATAACGAATTTAGTGAGGAAAGAGTGCAAATACCTACACACAGGGTCATGGTGTATACTACAGGGGCTGCGCATCTGCCGAGTTAATAGGCTTTCATGCTTACAGATTTTAAAAGGACACCCGGGCTCTGGCCTATCTGCCGCGGTGTCATTTTAAAATGCTGCCCGGGAGGGAGGGATTAAGAACTGCTATAATCAGGCTTCCCTGATTTGTGGATATTTTGCCATGCGCAGCCAGACGCTGATCCTCCTGCGTTATCTCGGCCTTCCTCTTCCTGCGACCGTGCTGTGCAGACGTGCGAGTCCGTCTCTCTTCATTCTACATTCGTTTGCCTCTTAGTGAGTCTTTTGCTCATTTGTATTTATCTGAGATGTTATAGAATAGGTTCAGATTAGTTAGTACGGTCATCCACATTGGCACGGTCTTAGGAAGTGTGTAATATAGGGTAGTGTTAAGCGCCCATGCGGTCCGCATCGGATCAGGGCGCCTCATGTTAACTTTTCCTTTTCAGTATTTAGTTTTGCCTTTTAGCCAGTTAGGAGGCTCTTCAATGCTGGGCTCGTCTACTTGGCCGTCAATTTTGGACGGGAGTAGCTAGTAGTCGAATATTTAGCAGACGCTCTAGTCCAAGAGTTGTCACACGTGGTGTGGAACTTTCTGGAGTGCTTTTGATTTCTGCTTTCCCCTCTGGCCTGGGGTGTCGGTGGTGGCGGATGTCGGTGTCATCGTGGGAGCTCCTTGCTTCGCGTGTCGTCGTGTTTCTGCCCGAAGCCTCGTGGCTGGCCTCATGTCAGGGGTATTATGACTATGGCTAGGATATATTGTTAATTATTAAATTAAATAATATGTTTAGCCTTAAGTTACCCTTCTTTTTCATGTGGTGTATTTTCATGATTGGAAGGGAACAGGAGACGTCCTGATATACATAATAATAATAATAATAATCTTCTGGTTACTTATATAGCGCCCGTCTCTCCTCCTTCGAGGATTCGCAAGCGCTTGGCTTTCTTTAGTCTACCAGAGACCATTACCCATCCCCCTTGCTCATGGGGAGATGGTAACCGCCGGCTGTATCCCAGAAAAACTTTTCAATCTGAGCGGGGATTGAATGCCAGACCTTCAAGGTGGGAATCAGGCACGCTATCAACTGAGCCAGCCGGACGGCTGATATGATTATAATGTGGTGTGTTTTTTCACTTGAGCTGTCAAGTGCGTAACACCCAAAGGGTTTGGTGTTTCCTTCTGGTGGATTTTGTCAGTAATTGATGCCGGAGGCTCGTCGAGGCGGGCAGGGAATAAATCCAAGAAACCCAGTCTGGTCAGCGTACCGTTAAAATTCTCCGGCGGAACATCTGACTTTCCCATGGGGTTCCGGCAATGCCGGGAGGACTCGCCTAGCTACCCTCACACGGCAGCATACGTCGCATCAACCCAGCGGACGTTGCACAGTGAGACTATAAGCCTATCACTCCTCATTGTGCGATCGATGAGCTGACTTAACATATTCTTAAGGGATATTATTTTATAGGCATAGTGATTCATTATAGGTTTGACTCCTGCAAGGAGATAAAGAAAACCTAATATTTAGTAGTGGCCCCGTAATCATTGACGATTATGCCTATTACATAAGGCTACCTCTTCAAACGCTCATAAGCGTGGTTTGAATCTACCGCCGCAGAGCTCAGAGGAACCTTCATCATAAGCACACGCAAAATCACTCATGGTTCGTCTTTATGATTGGGTTCTCACTACGAAAAAACTTCGTAACAAATAAAAAATAAAAATAAAATAAGAATAACTATTCATAAGCTTTCCATATTCCGTGGATGTACTTCTGTGGATTCTTGGACCAGACGCTGACTAGCGCATCTATCCGCCTTCACTGACATATCAAGTATACCAAAATCCTTAATACATCAACGAATGGGAAGGGGATGGTCGGGAGGGCCCCAGTCGTCAATGATTACGGGGCCACTACTAAATATTAGGTTTTCTTTATCTCCTTGCAGGAGTCAAACCTATAATTTATTAGTGGCCCCTCCATCATTGACGATTATGCCTGATATCTAAGACTGGAGGGGGACATTCGTAATCATATCATAACCATTGCAAATAGAATAGGCAGATAATCAAACAACCACATAGTATTCTTACTTTGTAAAAAATATATATTTATGTATAAACTTTATACAACATATAAAAAGGGGTACAAGCAGGGGCGTGCTTAAAGAAGCCTGCTTGAGGAAAAAAGGTAACTATGAGAATCTGTTCACAGATCTGAAAGTTAAAGGCACCCCACTTAAAGTAAGTGGTGAAAAATAAAACTTTATGTTTACATGTGCACATATAAACCCCATTATTCTAATGTGTATATTCCTTAAAATTAGACACAAAAATAGAATAAATTCTTGTACTATCGCAGATGTACTTACTAAAATGCTACTCGTAGTTGCAACTACCGAGAACTCTTAAAATTAAATTGCTTCAACAGTGTATCCCACTGAAAGAAACCATTGTTGTACTACTGTACCTCAACAACATTTCCCGTAGGTATTACTAGAGAAATTTTAATCACAACACTTATACATTGTATTACAGCTCATATACTCTGTACCTATCCTCCGGCGGGGTCTAGGGTGTCTTATGTTTCACTGACTGCACCCCCCCCCCCCCTCTTTCTTAACCTAAACAATTAGTGACTTAGAGACCCATCTAGACCCTTTGCCGTAACGCTATACATGGCATTGATGGTTTGTCTAGTGCTACCGACAGGTATCGAGTCAAAAAAGTATGATTTGAAGCCCATAGTTGAGTAGTAGCTATGTCTTCAACAGATTTTTTTTTAGAAAACGTAAAGATACTGCCCATTTGCGTAAATTGTGGGCCCTACCCACTATGCCGGGATTACTCTCTTTAATGACTTCTACTAGCAGAGAAGCCATTTTACGTTTCATTAATCTTTTACCTGTACTCGATACCCATAAAGCACCTTGTTGGTTAAGAGGTGCCACTCTCATATATTTGGTTAAAGCTTGTACAGGACACAAATTATGGTGCACTTTACCCCGTTTCAACGCCGGCACCGTGAACTCTGAGAAAACATGTTCACTATGTTCATTCTTGGCGATGAACCCTGGGGAAGATGCAATATGAATGCAATCATTTAGTCTACCAAACCTTATGCAATTAGGGGTGTTGCTCATCGCCGCCAGCTCAGACACCCTGTTACCAGTTGCCAAAGCCATAAGGAACACAGCCTTTTTTAATAGTAATTCAAAATCTGCCGTATTCTGATACAGACGGGAATGAAGCAAAGATAACGCTTTATCAATAGACCAGGTAGGCAGGTAGGCATGAGGTGGGCGGAGTTTGAAGCATTTTTTTTTTTTTTTTTTTTTTTTCTATATTCCAGCTACTCCCTCTCGGGCATAGGCTGAGAGCCTGTACATTCCACCGCTCAACACGGTGAAGCCCGTGAGGTCTTGTTCCAGTCTGGGGAGTGCGACATGTGAAGCATCCATGATGGCTCGAAGCAGCTCCATCTCTGAAGCGGCTGGTTGCTTCGCTCAAGTGCTTCACCGTCTCACCCTCCAGACTCAGACCCTCACTCTCAGAATGCCACCTATTGAGCAATGAACTCACTAGGCATTGTCCCCCTGTAACATATTTTGAATATGGGAATATTCATACAGTGTTATTTAATCAGGGCACAATGAGGGTATTTTTTTGGCATTTCGGTGGGCTTTGTGGTAATGCACTGATACTATGCCCTCATGAAACCCGTTTCTTCCGCTTGTGGTATGGTTAGACCTGTAAGGTCAAAGAATGGCACCCTGATAGCTGTTAAGTGATTTTTTAGAGTCACTACAGATAGACGTTTCTGTTCAAACAAATAGTTTAAATAATTAAAAACTAAAGCCACCGAAGGTACTGTCTGTTCTTTTCTAACTATCCAAGAAGTAAAGGACTGCCAATGAGATTGATATTGCCTCTTGGTAGATTGTGTGTATTGATTCATAAATTTATCTGTCACGGTTCTACCATACGGCGTTAACCACTTGGCCTCCTGAATGTCCACAATGCAATAGTCAGCGAGGTCTTTAGGTTGCCAATCGTGTCTAAGTGGAAATACCCGACCGGGAGCGACACCGGATTCGGGCACCACGTTATCAATTGCTGGTACCACAACTGCGCTGGCCACAGGGGCGCGATTAACGAGACTACGCCTCGATAATCCTGTAGTTTGTTGACTACGTGGCACATTAGAGAAGCGTCTGGTGGCGGAAACAGATAAATGGAACTCCACATGTTCCAATCCGTCACCAATGCGTCGGGCCCCCCCGCCGGCGTTAATGTCCGGCGTGTGAGGTACCGAGGGAGTTTGTGATTCTCCTCTGACGCAAACAGATCCACTTGTGGACGGTAAGGCTCTGCAATCATTTGATCGAAAATGTTCTGCTTGAGCGCCCACTCTACCGTTGTGCTCTGTCTCCGAGACAGAGCGTCTGCCCAGATGTTTGCTACGCCTGGGAGATATGATGCATGAAGATGAATGTTCAGCTTGTCGGCTAGAACAAAAATCTTTTCTGACACGTCTAGCAACTTCCGAGACCTCGTTGACCCTTGTTTCTGAATGCAGTGAACTGCATTGAGATTGTCCATCCTGAGAGCCACCGATTTTTCCCGTAAAGTAGAGCCGTGAACTTGAAGGAAATACAAGGGGACTAGTAATTCTTTTACATTTATGTGGGAGGTTTCTGAATGGGACCAAAGCCCTTGACCCTGATGCCCGAGGTCTGACTGAAAGCCCCAACCTATCGTCCCTGACGCATCCGTGTCCACCCATACCGTCGGCGGAGGAGAGGTCCATGACATGACTGAGTGCAACACTTCCCTCTTCGCCCAGACCGCTAGTAAGCTGTGTATTAATGTTGGGATAGGCCATAATGTTCCCGCCGGTAATAGTGGGAAATATTTGTTGCCCTCCAAGATTAAACGTTTGACTTTCAACCGGACCAACTTCACAGTTAGTTGAACCCAGTTGAGAGAACCGACTAGAGATTCCCAGAGTCTCTGTGTCGTAGTCAGACTGTGGAGAAACATAAAAAAAAATTTGCGAAATCTGTTTCGATTGTCCACACTCTGACTCAGAGTGAGAGACGCTGTGTCCCAGACCAGCCCTATCCACTGAATTACTCGTGAGGGAACAAGGTTTGACTTTACCAAGTTGACCTTGAATCCTAGAGATTTGACATGGTTTAACGTAATGTTGACATGAGTGTTGCATAACTTTTCTGTCTCTGCCACCACCAGCCAGTCGTCCAGATACCACAAGATCCTGATCCCCTGTTCTAAAATGGGCATCAGGGCTTGCCGGACTAATTTTGTGAATATGCGTGGCGCTAGGTTCAATCCAAACGGCATCCTTTGAAAGACATAAGTCTGATGCATTATTCTTAAAGCCAGAAATTTTTGAAATCTCTTGTTTACCGGGACGTGCCAATACGCGTCTGTCAGGTCTAATGAACACATCCACCCTGGCGGAAGCGTTAGCCTGATTTGATTCACGGTCAGCATCCTGAAGGACACGTTGTGAATGTGGAGATTCAAATAAGACAGGTCCATGACCGGTCTCATCTGAATACTGTCCGTTTTTGGTACTACAAATAGTTTGGATGTAAACACCGGGTAAGTCGTGGGGACTGGGATAATGACACTCTTGGTAATCATCTCCTGAACTAGTGACTCCACCTCTAAAGAAACATGATTGGCCTTTGTCGGCTGACGTAAGCGAGGTCGCCGGAGCCACTGCCAAGTGATGCCTTTGCGTACCACAGTCCTCGCCCATGTCCTTAATGGCCATGCCTGATGACACGCCCGGAATGACCCAGTTAGCAGACTGGGGTTCGCCGGCTGGACTACTCTCTGATCCAACACGCCTTTGACTGGCCCCGGGAGTGAGAGAGACCTTTGTTTTTTGCTGGTGGTGGTGTACTCTTGGATGACTGGCTGGGTTTGGCTGGAGGTGGGCCCTGACCTGGTCGTTGGTGAAACCTGTGGCCTTTACTTGAGAATTTACCCTGTTTATACCTGACTTGAGCCTGACCCTGGGTGGAAGGGGACTTAGGCTGATGAAAAGGCTTAGACCCACTAGCTTGAGCTTTCGAAACTGGTTTGGGTTTAGGGAAAGTGAAGGTAGGCTTCTTAGGTTGAGAGGGACTTTGTTTGAATGCTTGTGCCATATTGAAAACAGTCTTCCAAACTGCTGGAGACATCAAAGAAGGAGTTAGAACTGGAGACAGAACTACTTGGCTTGCAATACGGTCAGGAAGTTTCTTTACTAAGAACATCCTTAGATCCTGCCTTGCTCGAACTGCCTCTAATAAGGCCGTCCGAATATCGCCTATAGACTGAATGGAAGTTTGGAGAAGCAAGCGCCGGGAAAGTTCAATGGCCTTCCTGACTTCCGCAGCTTCGATCGCCTGAGAAGAGCGTAACATAGACTTTGTTACTTGATGGGTAACAACATATTGTGAAAACAGTCTAAACGCTTTTCCTCTTAACCTAAACTCGCGGTCTAGGTGAGCTGGGGAAGGCGTGCTAAAAGGATCTTTTAATTCGCACAAGTTGATTTTAGGGGCAGCCAAAAAATCAAACAAGCAGAGGGAACTCCTCCGGCACTAAAAACCGGAAGAGAGAACCAAGTATGGTGGTCTTGAGGGATTTGTTGAGAAGATTTTGAAGTGAAAGTAGTGGCAACATTTTTAGCCTCTGTTTCCCATTCCACCCAAGGTCCCGTACCCAACTGCCCCACCTGCAAGACTGGATTTTTTTTTTTTTTTTTTCTATGTGATTGAGGGAGGCAAAAGGCATAACTGCCTATAGCGAGTGCCTCCCCCATAGTTGAAAGAGTGACAGGGCCAAAATCAAGGGACGTTCGAGCCAAAATGCCTGGACACACGGAGTTTGAAGCAATTTAAGTCATAGGAAGAGGGAAAGACTGATTCTGGGAGAGAGTTCCAGAGCTCAGATGTTGAGTAGAAGAAAGTTTGAGAGTAACGTTTCACTCTTGGGTTGGAGAGTTGCACAGAGTAGGGGTGGGATTGAGTTGCAAGACGGGTACCACGTGCCCTACGTAAAGGAGGTGGTATGCACTGGGATAGCTCTGAGGAACACTGATTATTATAGTAGCGATAAAATAGCGAGAGAGATGCAACATTGCGGCGGAGAGAGAGAGATTGCAGAGAGTTGGTGAGTGGACGGGAGTTAATGATACGAAAGGCCTTCCTTTCAACTTTGTCTAGGAGAGCGGTGTGAGAGGAACCTCCCCACACATGTGAACAATACTCAATACAAGGGCGCACTATGCCCCTGTACAGAGCAAGAAGCTGTGCAGGGGAAAAGAACCCCCTAAGGCGGTTGAGCACACCCAGCTTCTGGGAGGCTGCCTTAGCAAGACTGGTAATATGGTCCTTCCAAATGAGAGCAGAAGAAAAAGAGACACCAAGAATATTGAGAGAAGATGAAGGGTTGATTCTTGTATTGTTGAAGAATAAGGGATAGTCCGCTGGGAGATCCTGACGGGTAGATAGATGAAGAAATTGGGTTTTGGAAGCATTAAAGTTAACAAGGTTTTCTCTGCCCCAATTGGAAATAGTATTTAGATCAGAATTTAAGAGTTCTATGGCTTCATTACGTTTGTCGTTGAGGGATTGCTGGCTGGGGCGTTCTGAAAAACTAATGGAGTAGTGTAAGGTTGAGTCGTCTGCGTATGAATGGATGGGAATTAAGGTACAGTTAAGGAGATCATTTATAAAAATTAGAAAGAGAATAGGAGATAGGACAGAGCCCTGAGGAACACCAGAGTTTATAGGGTGAGGAAGTGAACAATGGCCGTCCACAACCGCAGCTATGGAACGGCCGGAAAGGAAATTAGAGACAAAGGCACAGATGGAGGGATAGAAACCGAAGGAGGGTAGTTTAGAAATTAAAGATTTATGCCAGACTCTATCGAAGGCTTTCGATATGTCTAGTGCAATAGAAAAAGTCTCACCGAAGTCCCGAAAGGAGGATGACCAAGAGTTAGTAGAGGCTGAGTCTGTGATTGGAAACATATCCAACTCCGGCGTCAAAGCCGTAAGTGCCTTGATGTCATTAAAGCCATCATTCTTAGTCCAGTCAGAAAATAGCTTTGAAGCTGAGGCAGAGGGTAGGGCTGGTGTTGATGCATACACAAAAAAGTAATGGTTATAATAACTTGGAATGGCCTTAATATGAACATCTAAAATATTTCCTTGACTATCCAATGCTCTGAGTTTTCTAGACTTATTGCCTTGGATTACCCACTCATGTGGTTCAGGGAGCTCCCCCGAAATAGTAGCTTGTGCTGCCTCTGGCTTAGTTGGTAACATTGCTACCCATGACTCATCAGGCCCGTATAAAAGAGGCATAGCTCCTTTTTTGACTGGGGCCTTGTCTAAAGGGGGGGGGAGTTATGTCTGATATGACTCGCACATTGGAAGTAGTGAGAGCTGCTGTGCCTGGCACAATTGAAATTGGGTCTGACACAAGAGGAGGGTTAGGTATTTTAGCTAAAGCAATGGATGCAGCCAGAGGTCGCACATTCATCGACGTCGCGGGAGCTCCCGTGCCAACTGTAGGAGTTTCCGGCGTAGGGCCAAAGAACTTATTAAGTGCATTCAATAGTAATCCATCAATTTCTTCTGCAGTTACATACCTAGCAGATGACGAACTCCGTGGAGATTCGACAGTACCCTGAGAGTCATCTAGATGGTGACCTGACTCTTCAACTTCCATCTCTGACACCAGAGAACGCTGTTCGTCATCCCTTAAGTCTGGCCTATCATGGGAAGATCCCGCCGAAGCCGGGACCTCCACATGCCGCCATGTTAAATCTGGGATAGAAGATGGTACATCGGCATCCCGGTGGACGTCAGCCACTACTTGAGACACAAAAGGATGTGTGCCGTCCTGCCAGGGCTGAGAGTATCGCCATACACCTTGGCAGTGGCTGTTACTCGCTTGCGAGCCTGGTAACCTCTCCAATTGGGAGCCCTCACCTGAGCACCCTAGAGGTTTATAGTTTCCATAAGATACTTCTAAATCTGAGACTGACACACGTGACCTGGTAGAACAAGCATGAATATCAGGTGATGAAATGTCCGCCGGGGCATCCTCCACCACATTCTCTGACTCCACCCCCGACCTGTCAGATTGGACGTTAGACTTGGTGGGGGTAGAGGTAGAAAGCGGGGTACCAGGCTCCGGCGACAGCCGTGAGTCCCTTCGCGCCGGAGGATCCCTTTTGGATGACTTATGACTCCTAGTAGACTTATGTTTAGTTCTAGTAATGTCTTTAGGTTCCCTACTATCGTCCTTTTTCCTCTTCTTTGGAGGTGAAGCAGAGTGGCCCGAAGCTTTCACCTGCTTCCTCAGGGGTGACCTTGATTTGGACCTCGTCGCCGTTGCCGAGGGAGACGGCGAGCGAGGCCTCTTAGATTTGCCAGGGGAGGGAGTGGTAACCTGTCCCCGCCCAGTCTCTGAGGTCTTACGTGCACGTATCTTAGACTTAGGGGGAGCATGTTTGACAATTAATAGCTCCCAAAGCTCAAGGTTATCACATTGCAATGCTTTATGTGCTATATTTGTTGAATAGTTAGCTAGAAGTTGTTTCACCTCTTGCAAAGCCACCGCCGCAGTATTATCTTTTTGAATTAAAATTCTAACACTTAATAGGTTACAAATAGTGCAATTTTTTGTCACCCATATCCCCCGTGACCTATCGAGGCATTGAACACATTTAATGCACAGCTTGTGAGCAACACTAGGGATACCTGAGCATAACGGCGTTGAACATAAAGCAATGAGAGGTTCTAGTGCCGACATGTCAGAGACTGGCGGAAATCTACCCACCCCCGGGATCTACCTGGTCATCTGGCGTCACGCCGGTACTCCGCCCTGGAAAGAGAAATTTCCAGGAATTAATGCTCATAAGGTTACCCCAAAATGTTTCAAAAACATGTGTCATAAAACCGCTGGTCAACGAACCGTAGCCCTCAACCACTACTTTTCGTTATCCCTTAGTTTCATATTAAAGATTTCAGCATATCTTTACCTGTCCCAAAAGATTTAAGCATATCTTCTGAGTCTTCATAATGATGAGCATACCTTTATTAAAGATGAAGTCTTTCAAGTATCCTTTTATACTTGAAACACTAGTAAGATTCAGGCATCTTTTTATACCATAAAAAGTCTAAGCCTATCTTAATTTCTAATCCGACTTCTCCCAGAAGCCTTCATAGATCGCCGTCTTGAAGGCCGTGATACCCTATTGTATCAATCAATTGTCTGGCAAACCATAACGAATTGCAAATCCGTTAATAGAACCACCCGAAGGTACAACTGCCGGGTTTCATATTAAATGTCAAACCAATTGTACCTGCCCCAGACCTCTTTGTAAAAAGGTCGCCGGGGGCCACTACTAAATATTAGGTTTTCTTTATCTCCTTGCAGGAGTCAAACCTATAATTGTATCAATCAATTGTCTGGCAAACCATAGCGAATTGCAAATCCGTTAATAGAACCACCCGAAGGTACAACCGCCGGGTTTCATATTAAATGTCAAACCAATTGTACCTGCCCCAGACCTCTTTGTAAAAAGGTCGCCGGGAGGGAAAGACCAAACAAACAGCATTTTTTCAATGGCTTTGCAAAGCCGAGAAAACCATATCCAACAGGTGTCAGCATGATCACCTGAGATAAGTGTGTGGAGCCCACCTCGCCGGGAAAACACAGGAAGCCTGATCATAGGCTCGACCACAGAGAACGCAGTTTCTGATGAGCCCTCAAGCTACTCAACACGCTGGGGTAACAACCGATTTTAACCAACTTGACTAAAACCCGGTAAACAAAACGGCTTTCTCGGAGCAATCGAGAAAAACCGCCGGAAAGGCAACCCACACCAATCAGAACGCAATCTGATAAACATAATCAGACACAGTCCGAAGCTCCTGGATCAGCCAATCACAACTAATCCAGGACACACATGACACATGAATACATTTTTATAATAATAAACAATGAAAACACTTGCATATGTGAAAAACTACGAGTGGCTGGCTAGGCCTGGTGAAAACGGAAAAAACACTTAATGACGTCGAAACACAATCAAAAAGCACTTCATCCCACCAAAACTGGAACAGCTGCCACACCAACATCGTAGAAAAAACCCGGGTAAGGGTAAAACTGACTCGGGACCCAGAAAGAACTCCACTACGTGAAGAAAAAACACCAGGAACATCAGTAAAACAACATAGGCTACTCCATCTGAAAGATAGCTAGAAGCCCGACATCGCGTAGTTAAAGCCTCCTAACAAGCTAGGACTAAAGATGGCTAAACACGAAAAACAGTTTGAGAGCGTCCTCAACTCGGCCACGAGGGACCGTCCGAAATAGACGCCCCAATAAAACGACCCAAAATACACTTGTCTGCGAGAAAACCACCCATGACACCCCTGCTACGCTAATCCTAACCTTACTCAAGACATCCCAGAGTAAACAAATGAGAAAAAACTCACTAGGGACGCAAGAATGCGGAATCAAAGCGGAGCACTGTGAGGGACACGTCCGGGTGGGGTGAACGCAAAGCAAGGAAGGCGGATAGATGCGCTAGTCAGCGTCTGGCCCAAGAATCCACAGAAGTACATCCACGGAGTATGGAAAGCTTATGAATAGTTATTCTTATTTTATTTTTATTTTTTATTTGTTACGAAGTTTTTTCGTAGTGAGAACCCAATCATAAAGACGAACCATGAGTGATTTTGCGTGTGCTTATGATGAAGGTTCCTCTGAGCTCTGCGGCGGTAGATTCAAACTACGCTTATGAGCGTTTGAAGAGGTAGCCTTATGTAATAGGCATAATCGTCAATGATGGAGGGGCCACTAATAAATATATAATTTTAAGTAGTCCTCTTACCTTCATGTTAAAGTGCATCAGCGGACTTTACATAAGGATGGATCCGGCGGAAAATTAGAACTAGCTGGTGTTGCGACATCTAGTTTTCTGGCGGATTCTGGGCATATACTGTGTGAATGTCTCGGTTTATACTTATGAGCATTGATTCGTGGACATTTTCTTGCAGATCACCATAGAGTTGCGCAGCACGGGTCCCAGGTAGGGGGGCCGATCCGGCGGGGTGGGGTGGGGTCATCTTTTGTTGCCAACATGCCTTTAGTCACACTTTGCTCAACACCAACTTCCGTTGGGGTCCCTGTGTTTCACCATCATTTATGTGTAAAATGTATTCAGTGCCTAGACCGCTCTAGAGTGATCCATGGTTGTCCAAAAAATGCGGCTTGTGTTCGGACCTTAGAAGTGGCCTATTTGTCCACCGGGACCAGTCTTGTAAAGTAGCCTTAACAGAAATCAAGGCTACGTTTACCTCTTATACCAAAGACGTGGCACATAAAGCACTAAACTGCGATGACGAGGAACTATGGGAATATCTAATTGTTAAAAGTGTTCAAAAAAACCCGTCAATACGTTCTCAGAGCAAGTCTAAATAGAAAACGAAAGTAATCTCTAAAGAACTTGTCAGTAGTAGTGATTCAGACTTTTCTCAGGCAACCTCCCCCCCCCCCCCTCCCCGGCCGCTCCAAGAGGGCGCGGTCACCTTCGCCGCGCGACGACCGACCAAGATCCAGGTTGAGGTCGCCACTTAAGCAGTCCTCTAAATCTCAGGGATCGTCGAGATCTCAACCCAAGAAGAGGAAGACCGACTTGCCGACGTCTAGTGGGAAGGGATATAAACATGGTACCCGTACGGAGTCGAGTAATGGTTCGGACCAGCCGGGGTCTCGTCCTTCGCTCTCTGCTCTCACCTCTCACAAGCCTAACGTCCAATCTGGCAGTTCGGAGGTGGGATCGGAGGACGTTGTGTCGACTCCCAGGGATAGTTCTAATGAAGTGACCAGTATGTCTAGACCTCTTAGGCAGGATTTTACCATACCTCTTGTACAACCTCAGGTGGGTCATTCTAGGGTCCCGGCACCAGTATTGGCTGAGCATTATCGTGGTTACCCGGCGGAAGAACATTATACTGTGAATAGTAATAGACCAGAACATAGTGTAGACACAAGTGCTCATGATATTTGGATACAGGCTGTGTCAGGTCAACCGGGGGCCCCTAATGTTAACCCGGCAGGAGCTAATCTTGGTCAGGATGTTAATATAGTGCAAGAAACTTTACCTTCCTCTGTAGCCTACCTGATTTAAATTGGGTTGGTTTTGAACAAACAGTAGTCTCCGAGGCACAACAACACCCAGAAGGTATGGAAGTGTTAGAGGAAGAGCAGGAGGAAGCTGATACGTTATCCTCTGCTCGACCTTGCCGTGGGGCTAGTGAGTCAGAAGGGGAATCTGTAACCTCTAGGGAATCTCAATACATAACTAAAGATGATTTAGATAGGATGTTTGAATCTTTTGCACAGAGATTCAAGATGCAGCCAGTGGTACCGGAAGCTACATCATCCGTAACGGCGGCTTAGCCATCCGTACCGGTTGCTCCCCCACAAGGGGCTGTCCGTCACTTGGCACCAGCTCAGATTTCTACTACTCCAATTGTACAGCCCCCAGTAACTTGTATATCTGCTGTCCCCTTAACATCAACTTTAACCACGACTAACGTCTGTGTGATCACTGATGTAGTTCCTCCACCATTGGACAAAGTCCCTGTTAAAAAGAGACCTATGCCCCATTTGTACGTCCAGACCTTTCATGGGTCACCGTTGTAGCTCAAAATCCCTCTAGTGCACAGCCAACAATTGCGGGTGAGCAGCCAGTACCAGGTGAGTGGACAATCTAGATGAATAAGAGTAGAAAATTACGAGCTAAAGACTCGGCAGGTAATATTGTGGATGTATCGGTTAAACCAAAAACCTAATGTTTATGCTTACGATTATTTCGTGTTTTCTGCCACCCCGGCTCTTCCACCTGCTTCCTCTGCATGCTTGTACGTAGACTGGACTATGACCGATGGACTGAATGACATGAAAGTGCTAGGTGCGCTCACGCCAGAACTGGATACACTTCCGGTCATGATCAATTCGGCAACCCAGTATTGCAGATGGGGCAGGTGGGACCAGGCCCGTGGGTGGAGTGGGAATCTGAGGCTCAGCAGTTTGTGTCTACGATAACGTCAAAAACTTCACACCAAATTCCCCAAGACACTCACTCATGGTTCTCTCTGCCGGTAATTTAAGCCGGAGGGGTACCACCTGCTATATTAAATGTTCTCTCGGCTCTTAAGTTGGCCTTATGTGAACTGCAGGAACCCTTTTCGACCCGACCTCCGGCGCAACTGGATAAAGACTTCAAGTTGCGTCAGAGGGCTTTGAGATTGTTTTCCCAACTCCTGCTGAGCCGCCAGGTTGTTCAATCACTTATTAGGACCATAGAAGCCATTAATGACTCTGATACTAGAAAGGCCTTGGAGTTATCTAGACGGTTAACACTCCAAAATTCTATACAGTCATTGGGCGATGTCAGAACAGCCTTGTTGGAGGCTGTCAGAGCACTTCAAGACCTTAGAGTCTATCTGGTGAAAAAATTGCCCGAAGACCTGGGTCGCCGGGTAATTCTCTCGCCAGTATTAACGCCCTCTCTAGTTTGCCCCACCATTTGGCAGGCCATCTTTAATCTAGTAGACGTTACCGGGACACGTGCTTCCCCGGCACGGAAGGATCACAAATTCACTAAGCCTTATGCCAAAGCTAAGTCTGGTCAGAAGGCTCAACCTAGTGGGTCTCATAAGTTTTTTCAGGGGTCCAGATCTCCTCCGGCACAGGGGAGCACTCAGTCCAAAGGTAAACAAGGTAAACCAACAGGTAAATGGAACAAACAACATTCCAAATACAAGTCAGGTCAGGGGTCAACAGCTGCCAAACCTAGCCAGCCGTCCACCTCTACTCCACCACCTTCAAAAAACTAGATCTATCACAAACTATCTCACTCCTGGGGCCTGGCAAGGGCGAGTTGGATCAGAGTACAGTTACGCCGGACAAGCCCAGTCAAGACATTGGGTCATTCCGGACGTGTCACCGGGCTTGGCCCCGGCGGACCTGGGCTCGGACAGTGGTACGCAAGGGCATAACCTGGCGGTGGCTCCGGCGACCTCGTTTACGTCACCCATTAAAAATCAATCATGTTGCATTAGAGCTGGAGTCACTAGTCCAGGAAATGATAACCAAGCATATCATTGTCCCGGTCAATCCAACTTGCCCAGTTTACACGTCCAAGCTTTTTCTCGTACCAGGAAGGGACAGTGTTCAGAAGAGACCGGTCGTAGATCTATCTCATTTGAACCGTCACATTCACAACACATCGTTCAGGATGCTCAGAATTCTGAATGTGATATCTGCATAAGCCCCACAGGCTGGTCTACATAAAGAGATAAAAGAGGACTTCTGGAATGACACCGTCAGTGTCATTTCAGGCCTCTTGGAGAATGAAATAACAATCGTGGGGGGGGGGGGGACCTGAATGGGCACGTGGGATCATCTGCAGATGGATACGAGGGGGTACATGGAGGAAATGGTTACGGAAGGAGGAATCTGGAAGGCGAATATATACTGGAGTCCTGCATTGCACTCAACATGGTTGTGTGTAACACGAAGTTCAAGAAAAGACAGAGCCATTTGATCATATATAACTCTGGGGTCTCCAGTAGCCAGATAGATTACTTCTTGGTTAACAGGAAAGACTGGAAACTGGTTCGGGATGTAAAGGTCATCCCGAGCGAAGAATGTATCCCCCGACATAAGCTACTTGTGTGCGACATGAGCTTATACAGAGATCCTAAGCGCAAGACGGTATACATACCCAAAAGGAAAGTGTGGCTGCTGAAGAACAAGGAAGTTAGGGATAGGTTTCATAGTGAACTGGAGGAAATTAATAGAAATATGGAAGCTAGGCCTAACTATGTAAATACAGGTAGTCAATGGAACTTTCTTAAGCATAGCCTTATTGCTGCCACTGACAAAGTCTGTGGGAAAACAAAGGGTCACCCCAGGAATAAAACCTCCGGGTGGTGGAACGATGAGGTAGAACATGCTGTGAAAGAGAAAAGGAGATGTTTCAAAGCATGGAAGAAGGGAGGCAGCAAGGAGGAATACCAGGCAGCTAAACGAACTGCCAAAAGAGTTATTTACAATGCTAAAAAAAGGCATTAAGGACCTGGTCCTCGAACAAGTGTGTAACACTGACAATCCCAAGGGGATCTTCTACCTAGCTAGGCGAGCTAAAAATGACAGTCGGGATATTATAGGTGAACAGTGTGTTAGAAACGATAATGGGAAGATTGTGTATGCAGAAAATGAAATCAGAAAAGCATGGAAGGCACACTATGAACGATTGCTAAATGTAGAGTTTGAATGGGATAAGGAACAGCTTAGTATCGAAAAACCAATATCTGGACCCCCTCCTTTGATAGCACCAGCTGTAGTGAGCGACGCAATCAATAAAATGAAGGACAGTAAAGCTCCAGGGTGCTCTGACATTGTCGCTGAGATGATAAAAGCCTCAGGGGAGACTGGTGTCAACTTAGTCACTGAGTTGATCAACACCATTATTCTATCTATCTCTCTATTGCCTGACGCCGTGATCCCCGAAGGGGTGGCCACGAACGAACGGCCTCCATGCACCTCTGTCCCCAGTCAGTCGACGCCCCTCCTCCCAACCAGCACCGCCTTCATTCATATACTTCCTCACTCCATCCTTCCACCTCTCCTTCGGTCTACCTCTCCCTCTCTGTCTTTCCACCTCGCTCTCGTACACCCTCTTAGTAATTCTCTCGCTTTCCATACGTTCCATATGGCCGAACCATCTCAAGTTGTTCCTTTTCACACTTTCCAGCACATCTACCTCCACACCACACCTCCTTCTTACTTCCTCATTCGTCTGTCTATCCCTCCATGTAACTCCGCACGCACTTCTCAAGTAACTCATTTCCACCGCTCTCATTCTTGGTCTGAGTCTCTTCCCGAACGTCCATGCTTCGCTTCTGTAAGTTGGTGTCGGGATTACCGCACTGTTATGCAAGGACTTCTTCACTTCCATACTGACCACCCTATTTAATTCTTGTTACTGTTTTCAACGTTCCTACAACCCTCTTCCCCTGTTGTACCCTCTCCTGCACTTCCTCATCCATAGTCACATCTTTACTCTACACACTGCCCAGATACTTAACAGAGCTGACGATCCTGACTGTTCAACTTCACCTCACACTCTGTGACTTCACCCCTTTCGAAGACCATAACCTTGCTCTTCCCCGCATTTACCTTCAAATTCCGTTTTTCGCACACTGTTCCAAACTCATTTACCAGACCCTGCAACTCCCATTCATTATCGCTCATCAGAACTTTATCATCCGCAAACAGCAGTATAGGCAGCTTCCACTCATTTCCCTCCCTTTTCAGCGATACACCAACATCCACTGCTCTTCCTAGTATTTCGTTCATGACTCCATCCTCCATACAGTAAACAACCACGGGGACATCACACACCCCTGTTTCAACCCAACACTCAGGTCTAAGAACTTGCTCTGCTCATTCTCCACACGTACTGCCGCCTTTGCACCCTCATACATGCTCTTCACTGCTTTCAGCAACTTGCCATCTACTCCGTATATTCTAAGTACTTACCACATGCCTTCTCTATTCACTCTGTCATAGGCCTTCTCCAAGTCCATAAAGGCAACATACACCTTTTGTTGCTTCTCCAGATATTTCTCCACAACACAATTCAGGGTAAAAATCTGATCTACACATCCTCTTCCCTTCCTAAAACCTCCCTGCTCGTCGCCTATCCATTTCTCCGTTCTCACTCTCACTCTCTCAATCACTACCCTACTGTACACCTTCCCTACTACGCTTAAAAGACATATTCCTCAGTGGTTACCACACACTCCTCTTTCCCCTTTGCCCTTATATAGGAGGACTATTATGCCAGTCTTCCAGTCATCGGGTGCATTCCCCTTCTCCCATGCTAGTTTCAGTATTTTCCATACCCATTCGATCACTATCTCACCACCATACCCCAACATTTCCCCACACACTCCATCTGTTCCTGGTGCTTTCCCCAACTTCACTCTTTTCATGGCTTCCCACACTTCTGACCTCCTGATCCCCACCTCATCCTTCACTACTTCTCCTCTTCTCCCTCCCATACCATATCCAACTATGTTTGCTGGCTCTTCATTCCTTACATTTAGCAACTCGTTGAAGTACTCCCTCCATCTTTCGACTCTCTCGTGCTTCTCGGCTAGCATTCTCCCATTCTTATCTTTCACACCCTTACTGTTTGCCTTGCTACCTTCCCTAACTTTCTTGACTTCTTTCCAGAACAGTTTATTACATTCCCTCCATTTTACACTCAGATTCCTTCCAAATTCCTCATCTACTCTTCTCTTACTTTCCTTCACTACTCTCTTCACCACTCTCTTTCTCTCCACGTACCTCGCTCATTTCTGCCTCTCCAAATCTTCATTCCCTCTACTACCCAACCACTCTCTATATGCTTTCTTCTTGTCTTCCACAGCTATTTTTACCTCTTCTGTCCACCATGCTGTACCTTTCACTCCCCTCCTTCTTCTCCTCACTCCACACACCTCCTCACATGCTGCACAGATCTCTTCCTTAAACACCTTGCTTATCTCCTCCACTTCCTCCATATCTTCCAGGTCGAACCCACCTAGTCGTATTTCTACTGCTCTCCTGTACTCTTCCCTGATTTCCTCCTCCTGTAGCCTCTCCACCCTCCTCACCATTCCATCTTCCTCTCACCTCCCTCCAGCTCTCCTCACCCACTTCTTTTGTATCCTAACCTTAGCTACTACTAAATAATGATCAGACAGACCCCCTCCAATACCCCTATACACCCTAGCATCCATCTCAGATTTCTTCATTCTTTCATCCACACATATATAATCAATCAGTGACTTTCGTTCCACCACTGTCTTATCCTTCATCGTCCACACCACTTTCCATGTGTACCTGTGTATCATTCTGTGTCGGAAGAAGGTGTTGGCTATCCACAACCTCCTCCCCACACATACGTCCACAAGTGCACTACCATTCCCATTCACCTCTGATGGTACCCCCCACCCTCCCACCACTCCATCAACTTTCCTAACACCCACCTTACCATTCATATCCCCAATCAGAAATATTCTTTCGTTCTTTTCAAACTTATTAAAGATGAGAAAATCCCAGAGGATTGGCTCAAAAGTGTAATAGTAAATATGTAATAAGGAAAAGGCGATGCGCTAGATAGAGGAAATTATAGGGGCCTGAAAATGCTTGACCAAATCATGAAGGTCTGTGAGAGAGTCTTTGAGGGTTTGATCAGGCAAAGCATCTCCATTGATGATATGCAGTTTGGTTTTATGCCAGGACGAGGTACAACCGATGCTATCTTCATAGCCAGGCAGATACAGGAAAGATACTTACTAAAAGGCAGGGATCTTTACTTTGTGTTTGTAGACTTGGAGAAGGCCTTTGACAAGGTGCCTAGAGATGTTGTGCAGTGGGCTATGAGGAAACTTGGTGTGGAAGAGTGGCTGGTGCGTGTGATAATGAAGATGTATGAGGATTCGCGAAGTGCGGTGAGGGTAAAGGGTGTACTGAGTGATGAGTTCGCAGTCCGTGTTGGAGTCCATCAGGGTTCAGTGTTAAGCCCCCTCCTCTTTATTATGATCCTGGAGGCACTGTCTAGAGCTTTTAGAGGCGGACTCCCGTTGGAACTGTTTTATGCAGACGATTTAGTCCTAATAGCTGACAGTATGCAAGATGCTGAGGCCAAATTCAGAGAATGGAGAGAGGGCATGGCAGCAAGGGCTAAGAGTCAATATTAACAAAACCAAGGTTATGCATTGTAGATTGAGACGAGGCAATGTGGAAAAGAGCGGTGCATACCCATGTGCAGTGTGTGGAAAGGGTGTGGGCGTTAACGCGATTCAATATAGCATCTGTTGACGCTGGGTACACCATGGGAGTAAGCGCTGTAGTAGAATAAAGGGACCCCTGTCGAAGGATAAGTCAGAAATAAAGAAATTTGAGTGCGTAGTGTGCAAAGGCGAGCTTGTGTTTAGTGATGATCCTTTGGCTGTGAATTTCGGAAATGAGTCACTGGACCTGGTGAACAAGTTTTGTTACCTAGGAGATACCATCTCTGCCGGTGGTGGGGCCGAGGCTGCCACTGTCGCTAGAATTAGATGTGGCTGGGGGAAGTTCAGAGAACTGCTGCCAATCCTGACCATGAAAACAATGCCTCTCCCCCTGAAGGGAAAGGTGTATGCCTCATGTGTTAGAAGTGCAATGACGTATGCCTCAGAAAAATGGGCCGTTAAAGTAGAGGATGTCAGAAGCATGGAACGTAATGAGATGAGAATGGTGAGATGGATGTGTGGGGCCAGGTTACAGGATAGAATAACAAATGTTGAGCTGAGGAGACGTTTAGGTATAAAGAGTATTAGCGAGGTGATGCGTACAAGTAGACTGGGATGGTATGGACATGTGGAGAGAATGGATGAACAAAATTGGGTGAAAAAATGCAGGTCTGTGATTGTGGAGGGAGCTGCACCAAGGGGTGGACCGAGGAAGACCTGGGATCGGACTATACGTGCCGATCTCAAATCCAAAAACTTGACAAGTGAAGCAGCCCTTAACAGGGTTGCCTGGAACGCTGCCATAAGGACAAAAGACTGAAACTGCACGTATGTGTGGAGCACTCAGTCTTAAAATTGTATGTATGTATGTACTGTGAATCAAATCAGGCTAACACTTCGCCGCAAGGTTGGATGTGCTCGTTAGACCTGACAGAAGCCTATTGGCGCATCCCAGTAAACAAAAGGTTCAAAAGTTCCTTGCTTTGAGGATAGGGCATCGGACTTATGTCTTTCAACGGATGCCCTTCGGGTTGAACCTAGCACCAAGAATGTTTACAAAGTTAGTCCGTCAAGCTTTACTACCATTATTAAGTCAAGGAATCAAGGTGTTGTGGTACCTGAACGACTGACTAGTAGTGGCAGAATCAGAGAGTCAATGCAACAACCATGTCAATATAATTCTCAATCATGTGAAATCCCTGGGGTTCAAGGTCAACTTGGCAAAATCTAACCTTTTCCCAACAAGGGTAATTCAGTGGATAGGGCTGGTCTGGTACACAGCACATCTTACTCTCAGTCAGAGTGTGGACAACCGCAACAAATTTTGAAAGGAATTGTTTCGTTTTCTCCACAGCCTGGCTACCACGAGAAGGACGTGGGAATCTCTGGTCGGCTCTCTCAACTGGATTCAACTTACTGTAAAGTTGGGCCGGTTGAAAGTAAAGAGATTAAGCTTGGAAGGCAACAAACATTTTCCGCTATTGCCGGCGGGAAAGTTATGGCAAATTCCAACATTTATCCACAACTTACTGTCGGTTTGGGCGAGGCAGGAAACATTGCATTCAATCATGACATGGACTTCTCCTCCACCTACAGTGTGGGTAGATACAGATGCTTCAGGGGCAATAGGTTGGGGTTATCAGTCGAACCTAGGCCACCATGGTCAAGGTCTTTGGTCCCAGTCCGTAGATTTTCACATGAATGCGAAAGAGTTGATGGCCCCCTTAATTTTCCTAGAGGCTCACGGTTACACTTTACAGGGAAAATCGATAGCCTTCATAATGGACAACTTGAATGCGGTATCATGCATTCAAAGGCAAGGGTCAACGAGGTCTCGGACGTTGCTAGAATTGTCGGATTTTTTTTTCTTTTCTCGCGGACAGCCTGAACATTCATCTTCACGCATCTTATCTCCCAGGCGTAGCCAACGTCTGGGCAGATGCCCTGTCCCGGAAACAGAGCACAATAGTAGAATGGTCGATCAAACAAAACATTTTCAACCAGATGATTGCAGAGCAGTACCGTCCACAAGTGGACTTGTTCGCTTCCGAGGGCAATCACAAACTCCCTCTCTACCTAACCCGCCGGGGGAAAACCCAGGCGGGGGGTCCAGACGCTTTGACGGAGGACTGGAACAGGTGGAGTTCCATCTATCTGTTTCTGCCTCCAGATGCTTCACTCATGTGTCAAGTACTGTAGTTCACAAACTACGAGATTATCGGGGCAAAGTCTCAATGATCGCGCCTCTGTGGCCGGCTCAGGTGTGGTACCACCAGTTGAAGACATGGTGCGAGAACCCGGTGTCACACCCGATCTCATACTTCCATTTAGAGACAATTGGACACCTCGAGACCTCGCTGACTTTTGCCTTTTGGACATTCAGAACGCTAAATGGTTAACTCCTTATGGTGAGAGTGTAACAAATAAATTTATTAATCAGTACACGACATCCACTAGGCGTCAATATCAGTCCCATTGGAAAACCTTCACCACCTAGATAGTGGAAACAGCTCAAACAGTTGCATCTGTTGCTCTAATTTTCAATTACTTGGACTATTTACTTGAACAGAAACGCTTTTCAGTTACAACTTTGAAAAACCATTTGTCAGCAATTAAAATCCCATTTTGTGATTTAACGGGTCTATCTGTACCGCAGGCGGAGGAGAAGGGCTTCATGCATGCATGCTTCAAGCTTCGCTCATGACTACCTGGTCACTCGATAAAGCTTTATCTTTACTGAATTCACCCAAATATATTCGCAATTTTGATTTTGATTTAATTCTCAAGAAAGCTGTGTTTCTTATGGCTTTAGCTACAGGTAGCCAGGTGTCTGAGCTGGCGGGGATGAGCAACGAACCTAACTGTCTGATGTTTGGGCGGCGTAATGTTGATGTGCAAATTGCGCCGTCACCCACTTTTGTTGCAAAGAACGAACATAGTGAACATGCTTTTTCTGCTTTTACAGTACCGTCGCTCAAGCGCGGTGATACACATCATATTCTATGCCCAGTACAATCTATGATTAAGTTATTGAGAGTGTCTCGGCCTAAGCAACCGGGAGCTCTCTGGGTTTCGAGTACAGGTCAGCGCATCACAAAACGAAAGTTAGCAGCCCTAATAGTCGAGGTTATTAGAGAAAGTAACCCCGGCGTAGTGGCAAGGGCCCACGATATCAGGAAGTGGGCGGTTTCTTTGAGATTTTTACATAATTTTTCCATTGATGATATTGCCAACACAAAATTATGGGCATCAAACCATACTTTTCTGACGCGCTACCTGTCTGTGGCCCTGGGCCGACCAAAGCTCACCTGTGTGGCACTACGTCAACGGGTCTGAGGGCTCTATGTGATGATTAGACTTTAAGTATTTTAAAGTTTAAGAAAAGGGGGGGGGGGGATGAGGGAGTACCAAGACCCCTCAGCCCACGGTATAGTAACAATAGAAGGTAGACGCAGTGAATTCTTGAACTCTTATACATAAAGGCTTCTAAAAAGCACTAAACAGACTTTTATTAATTATTTTTATTTTGATACTTCACACTCAACCATGGTACCGTCATAATATAAGATATAGTTGTCGGAATAACGTTGATTATTCTATAAGCGAATATTTAGTGAAATATTCGTATACCATTGTGGCTTGTTTGGCTCCGCTATAGTGTTCTCTCTGCCCGTCAGAGGGCACCACCGTCCGTTCTTCTCCCTCCCCCCCTCTCCGAGTCCCAGCCACCATTTCGCTTCGTAGAAATCTATGTTCCCTCTAGCTGGCCATATACTTATACAAATCATCTCTCCACATCCCCTAGGCCTTCATACACCCTCACACACCATCACTGGGTGAAAGTTGATGAGTGTCAGAAGCAAACTACGTGAATTTAAAGGAAGTTGAGCAAGGGATAAACGAGAATCCGTTTAGGCATACCTTTTCTCCCGACCAACGAATCGAAAATCACCAACATCTTCGAAATATCTCTTCATATAAACTACACATATATCATATAACAATGCTAACATGTAGATTGGGTCCTACTACAATAACATTATCGATATCAATCGACGTTACTCTACTTATTAGGCAATTAGGTGGACAAAAATATCATCGCATTTCCGCGGTAAAATTTGAAGCGACGTCGGCTATATACTACCTCATAGCCATAAATATATTCTTCAAATGCAAAAAATAACAACTTTAGCAAATAGACTAGGGTCCTGTCACACTATATATGTCTATGTTTATCCATGTCACTTTACATTTTCGGTGGAAAACGCAATATACCATATTTAGGCTGGGGAGACGGTACACAGGAGTCATTGAGTGACGTCACAGAGGCCCAAACAAGTGACTGTCGTGGTTCCAATACTACCGCCATGCGCCTACCTCCTTATGTTACTATACCGTGCCTCAGCCCCTCCGCCGGACAAGTGCTCTGCCAAATAATGTGATAAGTATACTGTGATATGCTTAATATAAATTTTAATTTTAAGCAAAACATTTCATTAGTAACATAAAACTATGAAATACATTCAATACATTGTCCAAAGTACGAAGTAGTACAATATTAGGTTAAGGATAAATGATTTATGTCAGAGGTTTAGTACATATTTTTATACCTTACCTGAATTCTGACAAATGTATGTCAGGAATGTATCTTTCTTATGTCCGAATCGGAAATTCATGTACAAAGTAAAGTTTATTAGCAGAGTTTCTTCGAAGTACGCCCTCTGCTTCTCTTTCCATTTTTATATAACACTATATATATTCAATGTATACAATAAATTTAAGATTGCTATTGTGGTGTTTGTTTTTC
The DNA here is from genome assembly GCA_032716605.1 of Paralithodes platypus. Classification (NCBI taxonomy): domain Eukaryota; kingdom Metazoa; phylum Arthropoda; class Malacostraca; order Decapoda; family Lithodidae; genus Paralithodes; species Paralithodes platypus. The sequence goes on from CM064502.1 coordinate 22,520,582, forward strand.
AACCTATTATTTTTATTAATCTCACCACCACACCCCCAATGAAATTAATTAAAGTATATATGATCCACCGGGATTCGAACCCGGGTTATCACACACATATTTTTGCCACCTTAACCATTACACCACCAGGACGGTTAAAGGTTTATGAACACGCCTACGACTTATTATCCATTCTCGAATACTGGATATTAATCTAATCATGTTCATATTCCCAACCGCACTATGGTAGCCTACTGTTTAAGTGAGAGGAAAGAATATTCATGGGGCACAGATCATATAGACCGGCCTCTCGAAGAAATATCCCTAAACCTACTAATAATATTATTTTTATTAATCTCACCACCACACCCCCAATGAAATTAATTAAAGTATATATGATCCACCGGGATTCGATATTAGATTTATTAGTGGTTTTGGATTGTAAGTATATAATCTAGGATTCTGGAGCTATTGATCTGCTTACCTATCTGAGGTCAAGGAAAGAGAATATAAAGTATATACATTTATTTACAAGACATTTGAAATTATTGCTGAACACGAGAAATCAGGTTCTATTGGCGTGAACTCCTGAACTAGGGCCCTAGCAACTGGTCATCCAGTCCCTAGAGCAGCCCTCGTCGGCCACCACAGACTAGAGTCGCACGAAGATCCTGCTTGTACTGTTCTCCGTCAACTGCCGTGGATACCGCACCACGACCCACACATACACACAACACCCAGGACGCCTCTCTCGCTCGGCCCTTGACGAGGGTAGGGTCCAGTCTCCTATGAGAAAATTGGAAATGATAGGATTAGCATGGCTTCACAATAACACTTAACTATTCACAGACGACACGCAAAATCGTGAATAAGGCATTGATGGACTAAGTTAATTTGATAGAGATTATTAAGTTATCACTTTTCCAAGATCACAGTAAAAGCATTTATCACTATAAGGATTGTTAAATAGAGCACTTGAATTCTTACCGTTGCGTTTGGAGGATGAGAGTCTAGTGAGGAAAGGAACCCAAGGTCGACAATAGGAAGAGTTGCAATCAGTTCGACCCCGGATTCGAGAGCAAGTTAATAATTCATTTATAATGTTCGAACCATAGTCGAACCCTATAAAGAATCGAACCATAAATCAATCCCATCTGTATATATACATGAAGCTACAGAATGAAACTCTAGAATTAAATAAAGTATTATATACAAACACTCTGGGTTCGAAGCTTACTTTATATATTGTTACTGGGGGTGACTTAGTCGAACACAATAAGTTTGAAACATATTTTCATCTTGATACATATAGTTAATAACATAATACAACCGAACACACACTGTTCGAACCTTAATAATACAACAAAATTATTATGCATTTATCAAATTATAAATTATAGCCTATTCCTTCACATGGATATTAGCACGAATGTCCCCCTCCAATGTTGTGATATCAGGCAGATCGTCAATGAATTATAGGTTTGATCCCCGGAGGGGAGAAGAGAAAACCTAATATTTAGTAGTAGCCCCGGAATCATTGACGACGTGGGCCCTCCCTCCATCCCCTTCCCCTTCGTTGATATTTAAGTAATCTTGATATATCATTGAAGGTCGAGATGACGCAGAAGGATCAGCGTCTGGCTGCGTATGGGAAAATATCTACAAATCGGGAAGCCTGATTATAGCAGTTCTTAATGTGTTTTCTTTTTTCATTATTTATGAAGTTTTTTCGTAGTGAGTACCCAATCATAAGGACGATTCCGTAAGAGAATAAGCGTACCCTTATGAGCTGGCTCCTCTTCTCTTCCTGCGGCGAGTGTTTCAAACGGCTAACGCAAGGGCTTGAAAGGTAGCTATTATATAATAGGCAGATCGTCAATTATTCCGGGGCCACTACTAAATATTAGGTTTTCTCTTCTCCCCTCCGGGGATCAAACCTATATTTTCCTCTTATTCCCCCTTTTATCGGGTAATTTTCTGCGCGAAATTCCCCCTCCCGGTCTCTTTAACACGGGTGAGGCAGCTAGATATCCTAGCAACACAGAGACTTCTACTCAGACTCATTGATATCGATTGAGAGCTTGTAGAGGGAACATACAGTATACGCTCCCCCTGCTCTTGCCTCATGAATGGACCGGTCGGCAATAATACGTCTTTTTCACACCCCAAATACTATTCCCACTTCTTTTATTGCTCTTAAATGTTTATATGTTCATATTAAAAGCAAAATAGGTGCATATGGATAAGTAATAATTATATATATGTTACATATGACAATTTTCGTCAGAATAGAACCAAATATCTTCGCTTGGCGGGAGGGTTTGAGCTACCATGGCCACGCAGTTTATGAGTTAACCCGGGAATTGAGGGGAGACTCTTAAGAGTTCCCCCGGCGGACTGCGGGGAGACTCTTAAGAGTGAGTGAGAAAAAAAAATCAACTTTTGACATCGAAAAAAAAAAAAAATTTGGCCCCTGGGCCATGCAAAATCTCAGTCCTCTACCTCCCCTCCTTCCCCACTTTCCTCCTCTCCTTCAGTTATCACCTATTTTCCCTGTTATTCCCTTATTCTGAGGTATATTTTCGTGCTAACATTAGCGAGTTGCAAGCAGGGTGTTGTCATCACTGGTGGCAAGCGAGTGCAAGAGAGAGAGAGAGAGAGTATCGATCGACTGTGTCTCAGTGGCCTTGGGGGAAATTGGCGGGAAAGCAGCTTGCCTCACCCATACATTATACAACTTGCGGGCTATATCTCCGATTTTGACCATCCAAACGCTGTTTTCACTCGTTTTATTGTTGTTTCAGGTTAATACCTTTATAATCAACCCATAATAGGCACATATGGATAAGTATTAATGCTATTAATGGTACAATGAATATTTTAGTGACGGAAACACCTCAAATACATGCGCACAGGGAGAGGTGTCTAATTACCCCCATGCGCACTTCAGAGGTTAAGGGACTATGGTTCTGTGGGTGCAAGGATTGTGTGGGTAAGAATGAAAGTAGGAATACAAACGTGGGTGGTTGCATGTGTGTGTATGCACTGACCGAGGATAAACATGTAAGAGAGAAAGAGGAGTTCTGGGTGAATGTTGAGGGGTGTCTGGATAACTTTGGTGAGAGCAAAAGAATAATTCTGATTGGGGACATGAATGGGAAAGTGGGTGATTGTAAAGTTAATGGAGTGGTGGGAGGGTGGGGTGTACCGCCAGAGGTAAATGGGAATTGTAGTGCACTTGTGGACGTATGTGTGGGGAAGAGGCTGTGGATAGCCAAAACCTTCTTCCGACACAGAATGATACATAGGTACACATGGAAAGTGAAGTGGCGGGGGGAAAATGAGACAGTGGAACGGAAGGAACTGATTGATTATATATGTGTGGATGAATGAATGAAGAATTCTGTGCTAGATGCTAGGGTATATATATATTTTTTTTTTTTTTTTTTTTTTGTGAGTGAGGGAGGCAAAAGGCAGAACAGCCTGTAGCGAGTGCCTCCCCCATAGTTGAAAAAGTGACAGGGCAAAATTCAAGGGACGTTCGAGCCAAAATGCCTGGACACAGAGTTTGAAGCAATTTAAGTCAAAGGAGGAGGGAAAGACTGATTCTGGGAGAGAGTTCCAGAGCTCAGCTGTTGAATAGAAGAAAGTTTGAGAGTAACGTTTCACTCCTGGGTTGGAGAGTTGCACAGAGTAAGGGTGGGATTGTGTTGCAAGACGGGTAGGCTACCATGTGCCCTACGTAGAGGAGGTGGTATACACTGGAAAAGCTCTGAGGAACACTGATTATTATAGTAGCGATAGAATAGCGAGAGAGATGCAATATTGCGGCGGAGAGAGAGAGATTGCAGAGAGTTGGTGAGTTGACGGGAGTTAATGATACGATAGGGGTATGAGGGGGGGGGGGTTGTCTGACCATTATCTAGCAGAGTAGCTAAAATTAGGATACAGAAGAAGTCAAAAATTTTGGTCGAAATCTGGGTGAAGAGAGCTAGAGGAAGGCGAGAGGGAGGTGGAGAGGTCACAGGAAGAGGAAATCAGGGAAGAGTTCAAGAGAGCAGTAGAGAGACGACTATATAGGTAGGTTTGACTTGGAGGAAGTGGAAGAGATGAGCAAAGTGTTTAAGGAAGATATGTGTGCAGCATGTGAGGAGGTATGTGGAGTTAACCCGTACAGCCCCAGCGACGCGCCTGACGCGTCGGCGATGTATGTAACGCACAGCCCCAGAGACGCGCCTGGCGCGTCACCCTAATTGCGCCGACCGTAACCTCAGGTGTAGCCACTCAAGAGGGCTCAGATTTGTATGGGAACTGTGTACGTATCCCACGCAACCTTGCCGATGGTTGAAAACTCTCAAGGTCCACGTGCGTGCGCGTGAGCGTGCAATAACCTGTTTTTTGGGGGTAATTGCCTTCAATTTTTTACTCTTGTAAAATACGTTTTCGGGGGCTCTGTAGGACCATTCTTTAAGCTTTTTGAGCGGTTTTTCGTGGTTTTTCCTTCATTCCTAACCCATTCGCTATTGTTTCTGGAATAAAACCATTTTTTGAAAACCGGCCGGGTTCTGGTGAACAAACATTACAAAACTAGCCGGGGCTGGACGGGTTAAAAGAAGAGGGAGGGGAGGGAAGGGTGCAGCATGGTGGACTAAAGAGATAAAAATAGCTGTTGAAGACAAGAAGAAAGTGTATAAAGAGTGGTTGGGTAGTAGAGGGAATGAAGATTTGAAGAGACAGAAAAGAGAGAGGTACTTGGAGAAAAAGAGAGTAGTGAAGGAAAGTAAGAGGAATTTGGAATGAATCTAAGTGTAAAATAGAGGGAGTGTAAGAAACTGTTCTGGAAAGAGGTCAAGAAAGCTAGAGAGGGTAGCAAGGGAAGTAGTAAGGGTGTGAAAGATAATAATGGGTGAGTGTTAGCTGAGAAGCAAGAGAGAGTCGAGAGATGGAGGGAGCACTTCAACGAATTGTTGAACGTAAGAAATTAAACGCCAGTTGGATGAGGTATGGGAGGGAGAAGAAGAGAAGTAGTGGAGGAGGAGGTGGAGATCAGGAGGTCAGAAGTGTGTGAAGCCATGAAAAGAGTGAAGATGGGAAATAGATGGAATGTGTGGGGAAATGCTGAGGTATGGTGATGAGATAGTGATCGAATGGGTATGGAAAATGTGTAAACTAGCATGGGAGAAGGGAAGTGCGCCTGATGACTGGAAGACAGGCATAATAGGCCACCTGTATAAGGGGAAAGAGGAGTGTGTAGTAATCAACGGGGGATATGTCTTCTAAGCGTAGTAGGGAGGATGTACAATAGGGTACCGTCAGTGATCGAGAGAGTGAGAGCGAGAATGGAGAAATGGGTAGCTGACGAGCAGAGCGGGTTTAGGAAGGGAAGAGGATGTGTAGACCAGAATTTTACCCTGAAATGTATTGTGGAGAAATATCTGGAGAAGGGACAAAAGTTGTATGCTGCCTTTATGGACTTGGAGAAGGCCTATGACAGAGTTGATAGAGAAGATCTGTGGAGAGTACTGAGAATATACCGGGTAGATGGCAAGTTGATGAAAGCAGTGAAGACCAATTGTATGAGGGTGCAAAGGCGTCAGTATGTGTGGAGAATGAACAAAGCAAGTTCTTTGATCTGAATGTTGGGTTAAAGCAAGGGTGTGTGTGATGTCACCATGTTTGTTCAATATATACTGTAGATATATGGATGGAGTCATGAAAGAAATACAAGGAAGAGCACAGGGATGTTGGTGCACCGCTGATAAGGGAAGGAAACGAGTGGAAGCTACCTGTACTGCTGTTTGCTGATGATAGAGTTCTGATAAGCGATAGTGAATGGGAGTTGCAGGGTCTGGTAATACGGTTTTGACAACCTGTAAGGGAAGGAAGGAAAAACTAATATTTATTGGTGGCTCCTGGAGTCAATGACGTAAGAGCCCATGATAATATGGCCTCGTTCCGGGCTCATCAGAGCCCGGGTTAACCTCGATCACGACGGTCGAGAACCAAGATCATCTTAGGGGGTACCCCTTAATTATTCCTAAGGTACGTCATTGGGACGGAGCCACTGAAAAGTAGAAAATAAAAAGAGAAGAAGAAACACAGTTTGAACACCGTGCCTACGCGCATTCTGATCTTCCTCTGTTTCCCATACCCTGCCCACTATTTCCACCTCTCAGGTGCGTTCTCTAATGTATACAGTATATCAAGTTGAGCATGTGTATGGGAAGGGGATGGTGGGAGGGCAATTGTCGTCATTGACTCCAGGAGCCACCAATAAATATTAGTTTTTCCTTCCTTCCCTTACGGGTTGTCAAAACCGTAATTTATTGGTGGCTCCTTACGTCAATGACGTAAGAACCTAGAATATCACGACTGGTGGAGGGACCTTCATAAGCTCATCAAGCTAAAAAACAAGATTCTATTAGGAAGATCAAAAACGAAAACTGTGACATGTGTTTAAATATAAGAGTATAACAGTAAGAAAAATATGTATAAGGCGGGTACCATTAAAGAAGCCTTATCTCAGAAAAACAGAACTACTGAGGTGTGAATACTGGTAATCGTATATCACAAAATTAAAATTAAAATAAAGTTATACATTGCAGTAACGTAAAGGTATTGCTATGTAACAGATCTAGTGCAGTAATAGTACTCCTGCTATCCATTTCGGATTGTGTGTCCTGCCACTTGTCATGGAACTTAACACGCCCCCTCCTTTTTCATTTAAGGTGGATGGTAGGACACACCTTCTATTACCTTACAACACTGGTAATAAAAGCATTGAACAAATATATCCATCTACTTATTGGCCTCAGTGGGCATGTTCCCGCCACAAAGCTATGCTTGGTAATTTGGGTCTTCTTCAGATGTACTGACAAGCATATGGCTAGGAACTTCTTGCTAGAGGACCAAAGACCCGTTTGGGTTGTATCCTCCACTGAAAAACCAATGGGGAAAACTAATGGTAGTGGCCCATATGTGCATATCATGGGTTTATGCAATCAACTGAGGCTCAGCTTCCTTAATTTATATCTGCAATAAAGGATGCTAATACTTTCTTTCCTAACCTTATTGAACCTTCTGGATAAAACCACAATTATGCCTTATTCCTAGGAATAACGGACTTAGAGTAGGTATATAGTGCCTAAACAGGGCATAGAGCTGAGCTTAAAACAAGCCTTCATAAAACCCTGTTCGTCTTTCTGGAGTAAAGATAAACCAGTAAGCGTAAAGAAGGGTATCTTTTGTGCCGATATGTGGTTTATAAGTGTGATCACTGTTAGTTATTTTTTGTTTTATTTTTTTTTTTAAAGTCAATTAAGTAATTGAGGTGCTTCAACAACAAAGCAACCGATGGAGACTGCTGGTCTGACTCTGCGCTCTAAGTTGTAAATTGTTCCCAGTGTGAACTAAACTGTCTTAAAGTGGAAGCTGTGTATTGACTTGCGAGCGTATCCGTGACTTCCTTGTCGTAGGATGGTAGCCACTTGGATTTGAGAATGTCCACATAGCAATTTGAGCGAGGTCTGCAGGTTTCCAATTTCTTTCAAGTGGAAATAGGACAGGGGGAGTTGCAGAGGTTTGTTATACCACAGAGTAAGTTGAGTGTGTCACCTGAGTAGGCCACATTGGAGCAACCAGGACCACTTGGTCCTGGAAACGACCTGAGGTGATGAATGATTCTCACATCATAAATCTATGTCCACCTGTTCCAATTCACTGTGAGGGCATCTGGGCCCCCTTCTCGTGTTATGTGATTCCCAGATATGTAAGACTGGAGCTTCGTTGAATTACGAGATGCAAAACAGATCGGTTTGAGGTGAAAATGGCAGACTTAAGAGGTTGAATGCCTTTTGTTTGAGAGCCCATTCCGCTGAGGTAATCTTTCCTTTGGACAGAGCATCTGCCCACAGATTGGAGACCCCTGGTAGATCTGTTGCATGGATTATTGTGGAATGTGTTTTGGGCTAGAAAGAATATATTTTCCCGAGAGATCCTGGAGAAACCTGGACCGGGTGGGGACCTGTTTCTTCCAGCAAATTACAGTGGTCATGTTGTCCATCCGGAATGTAATTGACCTGGAGGTCAATGACATCGCATGAACTCTGGGAAAAACCGTGGAACTGCTAGTTCTTGGGCATTGATATGACACTGACTTAATGTTGTCCATTTTCCGTAATTCTGATGACCTTCCGTCGACTGATAGCCCCATCCTGTCAGACTCGAGGCGTCTTTGTCCACCCATCGAGTGGGAGGTGGATCTGACCAATGTGTCACTGATTCCCTTTGCCTGAGATTTTACCTACAACGATGTAGGAGTGAGATTTGATTTCTCTAAATTTACTCTGATAATTCAACTTTGCCACATTTGCAGGACTCTCAAGGTTTGTGCTTGGCAATGGAATGGAGAAGACCACGGAATCATCCAATTATTTTGGTAAAATAGTATTTTCACATCGTCCTTGAGTAGAGGGAAAAGAGTTTGTTTCACTTATCTTGGTGAAAAAACTGGGAGCTATGTTCAAGCTGAAAAGCATTCTGGTGAACATTACCGCTTTGTTTCTGAATAGGACAGCTAGGAACTTTTGGTTCCTCTTTGCTATTGGGATGTGCCAGAAATAGTTAACATCCTGAACCTCATATTGTGAATTGATTTATTGAGGAGGGACATGTCTATCGCATGTGTTACGACTGGGGTTTAAATATATCAGGGCTCTTATTCATTGGACTAGTAATGGCATAAATGCTACAACGGAAAGCGCTAGCTCCAACCTCTGATGTATATTCCCAGTGAACAAAGAACACAAATACTCTACAGAGTTCTATATGCAATAATAGGCTATCAAACTCTCAATAAATGTGCGTCTACTCTAGGCTTAATGTTATGTGAAAACAGCCTATTACTACCTATAACCGAAGGTGCTTGGTTATGGTATGCAAAGTAAGGTGGTAAGAGAAGTTACAGCTTACGTTACTTTAATCAATAAATGTCAGGCACTCCTGCATGAAAGAAAGTGCACTAAAGTCCTTCAACACTAACAAGGAATCTTCTTTAAATGTTAGATGCTATAAAGATGCTCGTATCGGAAATGGAACCCAAAAAGGCAGGCAGCGGAACAATGCTCGTGCAGGCTATGCACACAAAAAGGCAGAATATATATAATGCCGTCGGAGCCAAGAATATCCTAAACACAACAACAATAATAATAATCGCCACGACAATGCAATATTCCTATCAACAAAAAGAGCCTAAGTCGTTTGTGTCTCAATACATCAAACTAGGCTGCGAAATGCTTGTGTATTCATAAATGGGTATGCATAAAAAGAGTAATTGGTTTAATATACTTAATGTCTACTATGATTGATAAAGTCTAGCTAGAGTCAATGATACGAGATACTGGTGCGCATGGCATGCCGCATAGCCTAGTGCAAATCTCAAGTCTGTGCGTCAAATATTACGTTATAGGGAAGGGTAGCTCTCTTGAGAAACCTTAATACCGAAGTATTAAGCGTTCTCCTGGCGTACCTCAAAGACAAACAATCGAGACTAGAACAGTGCAGAATGGTATAGGCAAAAAGCCCTCATTCGTGCATGCTCTATTCTCAATGGCACACAGACTAGAATTTACTCAATCAACTCCAGTTCTCAGGTATGTCGTGCAGCTTTTAACTAAAGCCAGCACTCATAGGAAACAATACCTTATAATATCAGACTCCTAGTCTAGCATTATCTAATCCAGCAGAACACTAATAATTAAAGGAAGCGGCAATATGAAAGCCAACCAATGCTTCGTGATCCACTTATCTTAACAACTAACATACATGGGTTATATCAGACCTTAACGCACAATACAACTGGCCAGCATTAAGCTGATTTTGCAGAGTTAACCAGAGGGGGTATAATATTAATAAAAGGTGGTGAAAGATATGGAAAATGAGAGAGATAGGCAGAGGAAAAGATTCTCAGGTGCGAGCGGGGTACAGGTAGCAAGGGAAAAAGATGGGTGCGTTCTAGAAACCAGATCTGAGGGAGAGAGTGGCGAGGAACTGTATATATACTCACACTAGCTCGAGGCGCGTGGGAAAAAAGCGGTTACAAGTCCTCTAGCCACTAGTAAGGGAGCTAACAGCATGGGAAGGACCTCTCTCAACCAACCCCCACGAACGAGGCAGCCAGCCGTGACGTCATCGAGCGGGACAAAAACACTACGCGCTCCCTCTCACTCTGTTCTACTCTCTCTCTCTCCCAGATCCCATCATTACTAGTTAATGATAAAACATATACTTTACAATTAAATATATAAAGCCTTGACATGGGTGAAAACAAAAAGCCTTTCTGGACTGCCCATGACACAAGCTTTCATATGAAATAAAGCACACTCTAATACATAAACTGTAGCCCCATCCACTGCCCTGGCGATCCTAGCGAGTCACTGTAGGACAAGCCATGCGGTTCTAACGGAGTGGTTAACGTCACACCCCCCCAAGATTTTTCTCAGAGGCCCCAAGGCTCACAAAAATCTGATGGTTAGAACCCATGCTATATCTCCACTTCCCATCACCCAGCGGCAATAAAATATCTGGCACAGTTCTTCAACAAAACATTATTCAAAATTATAATCCTCCCCAACACCATAGGTCAAATCATATGTAGTTATGCTCCTCAAGAGCGAGCTTCTCTAGCCCAGCATTCTGAGAGGAGTGCAACTCAGAATTACTGCTATAACATACTAAAAAATTCAACTATCAAAGAAAGAGTTTTTATTTGATTTTTATGTTTATAATTTGTTTATTTCGGCTGCACTATAGGGGCAAGCCTAGTTTTTTCTTCTATACCAAACGCTCAACTCCTGCTTTACGACCCAATACGCTGGGCTACAACCGCGAGCCAACAAGCACCAAGCGCAAAATACTATTCAAACTAAAGCAGGAGGCTACCCGTGTGTCAATCTACCCAGGATCATATACCCTTGAACGACCATCTGCAACCACGTTGTCACAACCGGCAATATGGCGTATGTCCAGGTTATATACCAGTAACCTTAGTGACCACCTGGTCAGCCTCATATTCCGATTGTGAAACTGGTCCAAGAACTTGAGAGGGTGATGATCTGGGTAAACTACAACGACCGGACCATAGGCTGGAACACAGACCTCGAAATGCCTCAGAGCAAGTACAACCGCCAGCAGCTCCTCCTTGACAACAGAGCAGCTCCCCTGGGCCGAATTGTACTTCTCCGAGCAGAAACTAACAGGATGCTCCAGCCCATCATCGTCCTTTTCCACAAGGACGGCACCAGCCCCCACACCACTAGCCTCCGTTGCTAGTTGGAAAGGTAGGCTAAAGTCAGGGGCCCTGAGGATCGGGTGAGTGCACAACAGGTGTTTTACTTCTCTAAACACCTTCTCACACTCAGGCGCCCATTTGAACTTCTTATCCTTCCAGTTATCCTCCACCTGAGCTTGACTGTCCCGTTCTCCTTCTCCACCTTGACTGCTAAACGTCATCACAGGCACAGTGAGAGGCTCAGGGGGGTGCCTCCCATACTCCTTCACGGGATTATCATGACATAACTGATTGCGCTTCCGTCTGTCTGGAGTGGCTACCAAGTAAACCAGGTCCGATAGCTCCTCCACCACCCTATAAGGACCAGCGTACTTCGTGGATAAGGGGTGACCTACAAGGGGCAGTAGAATCAACACCTCCTGACCCACGTGAAACTCCCTGAGTTCAACCTTGAGGTCGTACCTGTCCTTCCTGAGGGCCTGAGAGCTAGTCAAATTACGGCCAGCCAACTCCAGACTGCGCAACATCCGTTCTCGACTGTTGAGGACACACTTGAGCATAGAACAAGGTTTTTCTGCGCCCTCCCATACTTCTTCAACCATATGGAGAGGCCCTCTGACACGGTGTCCAAAGACGAGCTCATTAGGGCTAAATCCCAAACTCTCCCCAGGTACCTCCCACACAGCAAACAAAACACATGGCAGGCCAAGATCCCAATCCCTCCCACTCTCAAAGCAACAACAACGAAGCACAGATTTCAAGGCTGAGTGCCATCGCTCTAACACACCCTGGCTCTCCGGATGATACGCAGATGACACCACCCCAACAATCCCATGCTGCGGCATTGCTTGAACAAAGAGGCTAGAAGTGAAGTTGGGTCCCTGGACTGACTGAAGCCCCTGCGGGTAACCATACCGGGAAAAATACACTAGCAAGCTTCGGACCACCGTCTTCGCCGACCCATTTCTCATAGGGTACGCGTCAGGGTACCTTGTTGCTACATCTCCCGACTGTGCATCACTGTCCTCCTTCAACTCTTTCGTCTTTTTAAGCCCATCCTCTGCCCTTTCAGGAACAGTTACTGGGTCTTCTCCAGACTCGAAATGTGGTCCTAATACCGAGTCCCCGAGAAGGTCCGTTGATACTAAACTCTCAACCGCATCAACTTCCAACCCCTTCTCGGTACCCTTCCTCCGCTGATCTAAAGATTGTTGACCAGAATGTGACTCCCTGGATGCAGAATCTCCGGTGACAACACACGCCATAGGCTGCACCGGACACTTCTCAACCCACTCCTGCTCCTCCCTACTCACGTCGGCCGGCTTCTCGACAACGACTAAGGGTGGAGCCTCAGAAGTAGGCCCCGCAAAGTCGTTGCCAAGAAGGAGGTCGACGCCCCCAACAGGCAACTTCTCCACAATTCCTACATCCAGGTCACGAGTCACACCATCAACTTCCACCTTCATTCTCACAAGCGGGTATGACCTTGTCGCATTAACTCCCTGAACCACAACCACCCGCGCCGTATTGACAGGTTTACCAGTGAAATTTCTCAACAGTGTTTGCGATGCCCCAGTGTCACGCAAAATTCTCACCTCATGTCTTCTACCCCCCCACTCCACACAACCGAGTCCCCTGTGGTCACTAAAGGCATCACGGACAGGGAATAAGCCTTCCGGATCCTTCTGCACTGGCAGTGTATTTACCTCGGAAGAAATGCCTCTAACAAACTCCGATGTCCTCTTGAACACTCCAATGCCGTGAGCAAAAGACACGGCTGCCGGAGGAGGTCGACTAGGGCACTCATTTGCCTTATGACCCTCCTGGTGGCACCTAAAACACATAAATTTCGGTTTCGGCTTATACTGTGATGTAAAAGGCCCCTGACTTTTCACATACGGTGTGGTGGTAGGCTTGGCTTCAGTTTTAGTTTCATTGCTCTTTGGTTTAAATGTGTCATTGCTACGGGGAGGGGGAGGATAACGGTCCTTAGCACTTACATCGTACTTCTGTGAGGACCCGCAACCCCGAATCAACGACAGCCGTCGATCAGCCATTTCTGCTGCTTCGACTAGAGTTCTTGGGTTTTTCTCCTTCAAGTTCAAAGTTTGATCACCGCCCGTGCTCTTAAAGAACTGCTCCAACATCATTAACTGCTTAATTTCATCATATGTTGTGACCTTCTCAGATCGGAGCCAGTTCCCCATAGCATCGGACAAGTCCCGGGCGTGTTCCAAAAAGGTGCTATCTCTTCCCTTAGTTACACCCCGGAACTTCAAACGGTACGTTTCTGGTTGCAGTTCGTAAGCCCTCAGGACAGCCTCCTTGAGATCCTCGTACACAATACATAACTCCAAAGGTAACGCATCGTAGGCTTTAAGACCCTTGCCTATTAATCTAGAGGATACAAGTGCTGCCCATTTATTCTCTGGCCACTGGTGTTCCTGGCACTTCTTCTCAAAGCGTGTGAAAAATTCTGTTACACCACTCTCATCAAACACCGGAACCAGTTTCAATAAGTGCGAGAGAGACTGCTCATGAACACAGTTACCAGCCCCAAGTCGCTGTCCCGTTGCCTCTACTCGTGACTTCTCTACGTCCATGTCGGCACAGTACCTAGTCGACTCTAAATCCGCTTGGATTTTTGCTAGTTCTATGTGCTGCTGATGCTGAAGCTCAGATGCCCTGATGGCCTTTCTCTCTTCGATCTTAGCTGATTCTATTTGCTGCTGATGCTGAAGCTTAGCTAATTCGAGCTTAAACAATAATTCTGGAGATAACCCTTGAGGAGGTGAAGGTGCTACAATGTTTGAAATTACCGGTGGTCCCCCCAGGGGCAACCCACCCTGCCAGTCACCACCCAACTGCGGAAGCGTACCCGGGGTCGGCAAACTACTGGGATGGCTGGGAGTCGAGTGTAGGGGAAGCATGGCCGAAGGGCTCTGAGCACTCAACCCATCTCGCTCACCAGTCACCCTGCCCAGTACACACGTTATCAAGTTATCCTTGGTCATGCTGCTAGTAACCGCATGACCGATAGCTGTGGCCAGGCATTGAAGACCGTACCGATCCATACCCTCCAACCGCTCGGCAGTAACAGGCCATTGCAAAAATATCCTAGCATCCTCCTCACAGTTCACCCGATTAACCCTTTCATCATGCTGCTGTTCCTCAGTTTCGACATTACGTACTGTGTCTCCATTCTCCTCTGACCCGGTATAAGACATGATGCTCACAAAAATTTCTCACCACAATATTCAGAAAAGAAGCACCCCAAACTCTTATACCTCAATATACACATACAAATTCTCGGAAATACTCAAGGGCTATACTATGTTGCAAAAAAAAAAATATTCTTGCTGATCCCCGCAAAATATTCTCCAAAACAACAAATGTTCCCTGCTTAATAAATGTAGGTTCACCAAATCCTAGGTAAGGTCGCCATTTGTTACGACTGGGGTTTAAATATATCAGGGCTCTTATTCATTGGACTAGTAATGGCATAAATGCTACAACGGAAAGCGCTAGATCCAACCTCTGATGTATATTCCCAGTGAACAAAGAACACAAATACTCTACAGAGTTCTATATGCAATAATAGGCTATCAAACTCTCAATAAATGTGCATCTACTCTAGGCTTAATGTTATGTGAAAACAGCCTATTACTACCTATAACCGAAGGTGCTTGGTTATGGTATGCAAAGTAAGGTGGTAAGAGAAGTTACAGCTTACGTTACTTTAATCAATAAATGTCAGGTACTCCTGCATGAAAGAAAGTGCACTAAAGTCCTTCAACACTAACAAGGAATCTTCTTTAAATGTTAGATGCTATAAAGATGCTCGTATCGGAAATGGAACCCAAAAAGGCAGGCAGCGGAACAATGCTCGTGCAGGCTATGCACACAAAAAGGCAGAATATATAATGCCGTCGGAGCCAAGAATATCCTAAACACAACAACAATAATAATAATCGCCACGACAATGCAGTATTCCTATCAACAAAAAGAGCCTAAGTCGTTTGTGTCTCAATACATCAAACTAGGCTGCGAAATGCTTGTGTAATCATAAATGGGTATGCATAAAAAGAGTAATTGGTTTAATATACTTAATGTCTACTATGATTGATAAAGTCTAGCTAGAGTCAATGATACGAGATACTGGTGCGCATGGCATGCCGCATAGCCTAGTGCAAATCTCAAGTCTGTGCGTCAAATATTACGTTATAGGGAAGGGTAGCTCTCTTGAGAAACCTTAATACCGAAGTATTAAGCGTTCTCCTGGCGTACCTCAAAGACAAACAATCGAGACTAGAACAGTGCAGAATGGTATAGGCAAAAAGCCCTCATTCGTGCATGCTCTATTCTCAATGGCACACAGACTAGAATTTACTCAATCAACTCCAGTTCTCAGGTATGTCGTGCAGCTTTTAACTAAAGCCAGCACTCATAGGAAACAATACCTTATAATATCAGACTCCTAGTCTAGCATTATCTAATCCAGCAGAACACTAATAATTAAAGGAAGCGGCAATATGAAAGCCAACCAATGCTTCGTGATCCACTTATCTTAACAACTAACATACATGGGTTATATCAGACCTTAACGCACAATACAACTGGCCAGCATGAAGCTGATTTTGCAGAGTTAACCAGAGGGGGTATAATATTAATAAAAGGTGGTGAAAGATATGGAAAATGAGAGATAGGCAGAGGAAAAGATTCTCAGGTGCGAGCGGGGTACAGGTAGCAAGGGAAAAGATGGGTGCGTTCTAGAAACCAGATCTGAGGGAGAGAGTGGCGAGGAACTGTATATATACTCACACTAGCTCGAGGCGCGTGGGAAAAAAGCGGTTACAAGTCCTCTAGCCACTAGTAAGGGAGCTAACAGCATGGGAAGGACCTCTCTCAACCAACCCCCACGAACGAGGCAGCCAGCCGTGACGTCATCGAGTGGGACAAAAACACTACGCGCTCCCTCTCACTCTGTTCTACTCTCTCTCTCTCTCTCCCAGATCCCATCATTACTAGTTAATGATAAAACATATACTTTACAATTAAATATATAAAGCCTTGACATGGGTGAAAACAAAAAGCCTTTCTGGACTGCCCATGACACAAGCTTTCATATGAAATAAAGCACACTCTAATACATAAACTGTAGCCCCATCCACTGCCCTGGCGATCCTAGCGAGTCACTGTAGGACAAGCCATGCGGTTCTAACGGAGTGGTTAATGTCACACATGCCTTAGTTGTAGCCTGTCCCTTTTTGGGGGGACGAGAAACATGCGGGATAGAAAACTGGTATGCCTTCTGGTACATAAGTCACAAGATTGTCTGTCACCATTTGGTTTATTACTGTTTCTAACTCTAGAGATAGTTGAACATTGTTGGACTGAGCTCTGGGGAGGGGTTTTACTAACCCGAGCCATGTAAGGACCTTCTTTACTACCGTCTTTCGCCCAAGATCTCTGAGGCCAATGAAGGAAATCTTTCCTGAACTTGCCTGTCTGATGTAGGACCAGTTTTCTGTTGATGGACTCCAGAAAATTTAGTTTCTTGTACTTTGGGCAGGTTGGTGAGGGATGGAGGGTTGATGGTGACCAAGTGGTCTCTGGTGTTTGAGGGCATGTTGGTGCACCCCAGCCTATGGGCTGGTAGAGTCCTCTGTTTGACGAGTTATCCCTATGTGCCTGAGATGTTTGTGGAGAAAGCTTAGGAGAGGGGAATTGGACTCTAATTTTTCCACGCTGTGATTGAGAACGAGAGTGGAACTGTCTAGGGTGTTTCAGCTTATTTGCAGAGACTGCCTATAACGCAGCTATCTCAGGTCTTAGCAACAGAGCATGAACCTCATTCCAGGTCGTTTTGGGGAATCAATTTACATGTGAACAGAGGTGAAAGGAGAACTCGAGTAGCAATATCTTTGGGCATATTCTTGGGCAATTGGATGCGCGGATCCTGTCTAGCTCTAGCTGCCTCAAAAATAGCAATATTGACATCCTTAGTGGTCATCAGGGAATTAACACGTGAAGTTCTTCTGATAAAAAGAAGTGCAGACCTGGAGTTTGTTCAGGGATAGAATCTGCTACTTGCCTCATGGCTTGTGCACGTTGTTGCTGTGTGATAAAATTTGACTGCAACCTATGGGCTCTTTTGACGCAGTCTAAAGTCTTTGTTAATCAGTGCAGGGGTAGGTGTATTAATCATGGGGTCACTAGCTGGTTTACAAATTCATTTTGGAGATCTGAGATATTCCCAGAACTCTTGGGGAGTAGAGCCGGAGTTGTATACATACATAGTGGCAAATTGGTGATACTCCAATGGGAGTTTTTATGGGGGGGGGGGGGCCATCACCCCAAGAACAAGGCCAATTTCTCTGCCTCAGTCACCCATTAAGCCCATGGACCATAACTTAGAGTGGGTGCCTCCGAAATAGGAGTTTTTGTTCTCAAACATTTTTTGTGGAGCTACCTACGGACTTTGAGAGATTAGAGAGATTTAATGGCGTTATGTCCATCCGCCTTATTCACATAAGACCATGGTTTGAAGCGCTTACCCGAAGGCACTGTGGGTGTCTGTGTGTAAGTAAAGTACTTAGCATCCAGAGATGGGAAGGGTTTTATGATTACGTCCAGCAATCGGCCTTGTGCATCTTTTGTATGTAGATGCCTAAGCTCGTCTGTTTTAATAATCCACTCATTTGGTATTGGCACTAAGTCTGAATGACCTGTGTCAGCATTAGTAGGTGCTACCCTGGTAATTGTTTCCAGTATCGAGATTCACCAATTAGTAGAGGGGGAGGCTTCTTGAACATTTCATGAGCAGGTTGTTTAGGCTGGACAGGTAAATGAGACAGTGGGACTGTGTCTGGTATGGCATGTTGTAACATGAGTGGAGCAAGAGACCTACTTGGAGATCTCGGATAGCCTTATCTAAAGACGTAAATTTCTGTTCCATTTTGTCTGTCAACTCATGCATAGATTTAAGAAAATACCTGAAGTTCACCAAACAAGCCACCAGGCGGGCTCTGAGTAGGGACTATATCAGGAAACTCTTCTTCACTTTGTTCTAATGGAGAACCATGGTACTTATTCTCACTCCAACCCTCCTCCGTATGGTTACTGGTTTCCAAATTATAACACCCTACCATAGCATTGCTTATGACCAAAGGTTCTGGGGTATCTTTAGGAAGCTTTTTTTTTTTTTTTTTTTTCCCGTATTGCCCCAACCGTACTGTAACCAAAATGTCTGGAGTTGCCAGAGAAGGATCTAAACGAACAGGTAAGTCCGTAGAAGGCTGAACAGGTGATTAGTGTATGGGTTTATGTACTTTAGTTTCCATATTCACCTGAATCAGTTTAGGGTGAATTAATGTGGGTGGAGCAAGCAACTGGGTTTAACCCTCGTGGCCCAGCCCGGAGGTCGTATCCGGGCGATCTGGCCGAAAAACGTCTAGGCCTAGGCTACCGTATTTTTGTTTATTTTAACTGCTAGAAATTTCCCACGCATCTATAAACGTAGTGCGGTTTTCAATCTGTAGACTGGCGTTGAGTAGAGCTCTGTAAGTCAACTGGTTCAGTTGTGATGACGATTTCAGTGAAGCGAATTTTTCCGCAATGTTGACAATATTTATTTTATTCCTCATCAAAAGTACAGTAAAAGATCTAATTCACCTAAATGGTTTGACCATAATTGTGCTAGAGTAACTGAACAAAAAGCAATAGCCTACAATACATACACAAGATCAAAAACACATGAAGCCTTTAATTACTTTAGAAACATCAGAAATCATGCCAAAACTGTATTAAACCTAACTAAATCAAACTTTCTCCATAAGCAGGCAAATAAACTTCTAAATAATCCAAATGATAACAAAATATTTTGGTCTACTCTTAACTCATTCAAATCCAACTTCACTACTGCTTCATCCATTCCACCATTAAAATCTCCGACTGGCAATCTTGTAAGTGACCCACGAGGTAAAGCTAACCTTCTTGCAGATATTTTCTCCACCAACTCAACCTTAGATGAAATAAATCAAGATGTCCCTGTACTTAATTTTAATTCACCTGAAATTCCCTCACTTAACTCTTTAACTGTCTTCGTGGTGCGATGCATAAGGTGTTGATTTCCGGTGTGAGCATCCTGGATTCGAATCCACGGACTGCCACATGTGTTTGTAAATTTCATTAATCGATTTTAGGAGTAGTTGGTTGTTGGAAGGAACATAATAATTGATATTGGTTCAGGGGTAATTTATCGAGAGGACTTCCCTAGTGGTTAAGGCCCCATTAATTGCTCTTTCCATTCACATATGCATAGCCTACGTGAGTTGCAGTTGGGATGTGTGTACATGCTTAGATTGATATGCAGGATTCGAAGTTGCATAATAAATCGTAGGCAGTGTCCACCATTCTTTAACTGTCTTCGTGGTGCGATGCATAAGGTGTTGATTTCCGGTGTGAGCATCCTGGATTCGAATCCACGGACTGCCACATGTGTTTGTAAATTTCATTAATCGATTTTAGGAGTATAGTTGGTTGTTGGAAGGAACATAATAATTAACCTCTGAAGTGCGCATGGGGGTAATTGGAAACGTCCCCCTGTGCTGACGTATTTGAGGTGTTTCCGTCACTAAAATATTCATTGTGCCATTAATAGCATTAATACTTATCCATATGCGCCTATTATGGGTTGATTATAAAGGTATTAACCTGAAACAACAATAAAACGAGTGAAAACAGCGTTTGGATGGTCAAAATCGGAGATATAGCCCGCGAGTTGTATAATGTATGGGTGAGGCAAATCTGCTTTCCCGCCAATTTCCCCCAAGGCCACTGAGACACAGTCGATCGATACTCTCTCTCTCTCTCTTGCACTCGCTTGCTATCAGTGATGACCACACCCTCCAATCGGATTTCTAATGTTAGCACGAAAATATACCTCAGAATAAGGGAATAACAGGGAAAATAGGTGATAACTGAAGGAGAGGAGGAAAGTGGGGAAGGAGGGGAGGTAGAGGACTGAGATTTTGCATGGCCCAGGGGCCAAAAAAAAAAAAATAAATAAAAAAAAATAAAATAAATTTTTTTTTTTTATTCGATGTCAAAAGTTGATTTTTTTTTTCTCTGACTCTTAAGAGTCTCCCCGCAGTGCGCCGGGGGAACTCTTAAGAGTCTCCCCGCAGCTCCCGGGTTAAGATCCACACCAGACATGTCAAAACTATTTTGCAGAATCTCTCAGTAGATAAGGCTCCTGGTCCAGATGAAATTCCTCCAATAGTACTTAAGAATTGCTCCTTGGTGCTCGCTCCTCTATTGGCAAAATTTTTCCGTCTGTGTACTCATACCTCATGCTTCCCAGTACCCTGGAAAGAAGCAAACATCCATCCAGTTCCTAAAAAAGGTGCCTCTTCAGATCCATCAAACTACAGACCAATAGCTATAACTTCCACTCTTGGCAAAGTTTTTGAAATTATATTAAATAATCATAATTAAGCATCTGGAGAATAATAAATTAATCAGTGATAGGCAATATGGTTTTAGACGATGTCGATCAACTGCAGACATTCTTTGCCTTCTTACGCATCAAATCAACCAAGCTACAGACCAACATGGTGAAACACATACAATAGCACTGGATATATCAAAGGCATTTGATAGAGTCTGGCATCAATCCTTATTGTCGAAGATGTCACACTACGGCCTTGCATCATTAGTTCCACTAATTTCTTCTTATCTTCATAACAGAAAAATACGTGTAATGGTAGATGGCCTTTATTCTCAATTTCACTCAATAAATGCTGGTGTTCCCCAGGGATCAGTTTTGGCCCCAACTCTGTTCCTCATTCATATCAATGATCTCATATCTACCACTCATAATCCAATACATTCCTACGCAGATGACTCAACACTCCACAGTTCCTTCACATTTACCAATTCTTTCACCCAACCCGATCTTATAAATTCAAAAATAAACACTGCAATTTCTCTGAACCAGGACCTTTCTAGAATTAATGAATGGGGACAAGAGAATCTAGTTTCCTTTAATGCACAGAAAACCAAGTACATTCAATTTTCTAACCGACAGAATCTCACTGACTCCCATATATTTTTTAATGATGTAAATATTCCCACTTCCCCTAGTATTGACATTCTCGGTGTAACATTAACTACTAACTTGAGCTGGACACATTATGTTAGAAGCATTGCTAAGAATGCCTCTAAAAAACTGGGACTCCTGTACAGAGTTCGAGAATTCTTCACTGACGAGCAGTTGGCCGTAATATATAAAAGTCATGTGCGCTCTCAGATGGATTACTGTTCACCTCTGTGGGGTGGAAGTGGAGTGGTTGCATTGAGGCAGTTGGACAAAATTCAAAATAAAGCTATTAGATTAATCAATAACCCTGCAATCACACAGGACCTTCCTACATTAGCCATACGAAGAAACGTTGCATCCCTTGCATTATTCTACAGATATTTTCACAGCAATTGTTCCGAGGAACTTGCTTCAATTGTGCCGCCTCTCCACATCTTTCCCCGTAGAACTAGGGCAGCTGAGAGCGCCCATGAATTTACACTTTCTCATCCACAATGCAGAACTTCTGCTTATCAGAATTCATTTATCCCCAGAGCTACTACTCTTTGGAATTCACTTCCCTCGAATTGCTTTCCACAAACTTACAATCAACAAATGTTTAAATCCAGTTGTTACAAACATTTTATGAATGGAGGATGCCTTTAGGCACATGGACCTTTTTGTTTTATCTGTGTTTTTCCTTCCTCCGTTCATTGTCTCTTAAAAAAAAAAAAAAAAAAAAAAAATATCGGAGCTTTTCAGACACTAATTTCGTCTGACGTCACAACAATAACATTGATCCGACGTCTCCTTATTGTTTTCGGAGGTGCAGTGACGCAACGATCGGCTTTGTTTGCATGCGTCGGACGCACAGCGTTCAGACCAAGCTTAATTGGCTTTCAAGCTTACTGTCTTTTAATAGGACACCCGGACTCCTGCCCTTCTTTCGTGGTGTCATTTTAAAATGACACCCGGGCTGGAAGGGTTAATCAGATTGCTGTTCAATAGTATCAGCTAACTGTACTAGGGAAAGTGGAGGGGGACTGACACCCTCATAACTTGGATCAGTCAAGGAAGTAGATGAGACAGGTAATTTATGTATTTTGATGTAACAGGGTTAGCTGGGTGACTGACCACATTAGACAATGTCAACAGTCTGGGGATATGTGGTGTAGAATGCAGGATTTTGAAATCATGACTGCGAGTCGAGTCGGGGAAGTTTGGTACTTAGCAGGTCGTCTTTTAGTTTGAGATTTGCTCACTTTCTTCTGTTTATATACTGGAAGACTTTGAGCTGGTCGACCTATAGAGTTGTAATAGAGTTTGGTAATAGAGTTGTTAACATGTGGAATGCACTGCCCAGAACAGTAATTAGCTCAGAAACAGTTGAAAGTTTTAAGTATAAGTTGGATTTCCATATGGGTGATATGGGCTGGGTGTGAATCGGAGCTGCTTCATGTGGGCCGCATGGCCATATGCAGTTTCCCGCGATCTTATGACCTTATGTTGTTATGTAATTGGGGTTGGGTGTGACAGGGATCTGCCTTGTGTGGGCCGATCGGCTTTTTGCAGACTCCCATTTTCTTATGTTCTATGTCTTTTCCTGCTAGATCCAGACATTTTCTTGTCAGGAGATGGGGAGGAGCTAAGGGTTATAGAAAAGGATATTTCTAAAAAGCTTACATACTTTACCTCCATAATACCTGGAGGTTTAGTTTAAAGTACCTGAAATGTAAGACTTTACCGAACCCCACACAGATAATAACACTTGTTTGCATGTGACCGAGGGTATAAATGGATTTTGGGTCATGGTTATTAACAAAAATATGATTAGTGACTTAGTCACTTAGCCGGTGAAGCGGAAAACGTTTAGTGTTTTGTAAAAAATGAACTCACCTCAAATTATAGGGTTTTCAGCCGAGCGAGGGGAACAACAGGTGAGAGGACGGTAAGGTCCACCACAGTTCCCAACCTGGAACACTGTTCGGATCCTCTCGTGGTTATCACTTGGCCAGAAGAGATCGTTCTAATCGTTGAAAAGATTCTTCTGTGGTAAAGCTGCAGCTCGCCTGAGCCTGTGAAAAATATCATGGAGTCAATGTTGCATAGTGGGAATAATACCGGAATTATTAGGCCTACTTAAATTTGGCAAAAATAGGAACTATCCTTGTATCGTTTATTTTAAATAAACTATGGTTGCCGCTTATGTAAGAAATAGCCTAGTGAATTCTTACCCGGTATCACTGGATATAATTACTCTGTAATTTTTTTTTTTTTTTTTTTTTTCAGGTATAGCCTAGTCTTAGGCTAAGACTAATATATTTGTATATTTGGCAACATAGAGGCTAAGTGTAACTGGTCAACTTAAGCTCTCGTATTTAACGTAATTCTGATAGTAGTGTTAATGACTGGTACCCGGGCCTGTCTCTAATATGGTATGACAAAGCCTAGGGCAAGGGTTCCCAACCTGGGGTACATGTACCCCCAGGGGTACATTTGCACTTCTCAGGGGATACATAGGGGTCTGAGAGAATAGCCATAGTGTACAAAAGATGGTGTTCTAATCTACAGGCAGATTGCACAAAGTTGTGTTTTTATCAATTTCCTCATTTCAGTAAGCAAAACTTAACGAGCAGCCTAGGCGGTAACTTCTACTACCTGCCAAGTGGGTAGTTTTACCCTAATCGAGCTTATTTCCGTGCATAAACAAGAGCCAGAGCGTAATACAATTATGTATCCATGAAAGGGCGATAATTGAGCTTTCCAATGACACCTGAACCATCCTTCTACGACCACTGGTTGTCTTGCAACGATCGTGCAACACGAAGGAAAATTCCCTAAAATACAGCAATTTCTTCAGTTTTTACCCTGTATGGTGGGACCAGGGATGTGGTGGGATGTGATGTTACCCTCAGAGGCGGGACTGGGTCCATGCCGAACGGTCAGAGCCAACCCGCGCTCCTCCCACTGGTCGGACTCTCTCTCAGAGCCGATAAAGTGCTCAACATGGCATGCTACTATAGCCGGGCCCCGCCACATAGTCCTTGGTTCTCTTGTCCGACTATAGCCGGGTGCCGCCAATAAGGGGTTAAAATTGGCAAGAATGTAGTTACCGGGTGGACCGCCCGCCGTACACTACGCAGACGCTCGCAATCATATTCCCGTCTATTTTGACTGCCATGGGATACAATAATAGGTTGAAGGGGGGCTTTGCCCCCTCACCCCCCCCCCCATAACTTATTGTCATCATCATATATATTGCCAGCAGGGGTAAAAAAAACAAAGAAAAAAATTACGGGAACTTAACCCTCCAGCCCCGGCTATGTATTATATATATATTCCTCGAAACCCGGGTGTTTTGGCCGAAAAACGTCTAGGCTAGGCTACTGTATATTCGTTAATCAGACTGCTTCCCGCATTCCCGCGCATTCCCGCGCATCCCAAAGCGTAGCTGTGTTATTTACCTGTAGAATGGCATTAAGTAGAGCTCTCTAAGTCAACTGGTTGAGCTGTGATGATGATTTCATTGGAGATAACTTTATGGCCAAAACAGCCACTTTACACCACTTTTCGATACTCAACAACAACATACAGGCACACACGAACAAGCGACGCTCTCCTTCTTGTGGCCGGAGATGCGGGGCGTCGGTCCAGCCGGCTGTTGTTTACATGCGTCGGACCGACACCTCGCACACGAAGCTCACAGGCTTTCAACCACTGGGCGTTCAAGAGGCCTTCCGGGTACCTGTTATATGCTTTTTTATGGGCGTTCAAGAGCCCTTCCGTGGTGAGAGGGTTAAGGGGACCGACCGGTTAATTTAGGCTTAAAAAACTCGAAATCCTGAAAATACCAATAGGTGTTTACTCAACAAGAGTCAACATCCCTTCATAAGCCAGTGAAATGTTATTAGTGAAATCCCATTGGAAATAGTTTTTTTTTTATGTTTTCCAAACTTTTCCTGTAATTCTAAAAACGTTATACAGTGGAGCCCCCATTTTCGCTACGTCAGTCTTCGCTGATTCAATTCTCGTGGCACACACCAAATATTCCCAATTTCAATTCTCGCGCCAAAAGCCTCAATTCTCGCATCAAAATCACAGCCGAAACCCGAAAAAATTGCAAAAATAACGAAAAACTCTACATAAAACTAGAAAACAAACAAAAACAATAATTTTGTTTTAACATAACGAAAGAATCTGCCAGGTGCTTGCCGTTTAGAGACGAAATCCGAGTGAATCCGAGATCCGATCGTCAAATGCACAAGATGCCGCCATCTTTGTATGATGTCATCACTAAGCAGACGCTTGCAGTTTAGCTAGTATCTGTGTTGACAAAACAACCGTTTGCAAGCTTTTTTGTGCCTGAACCCCTTATCTCTCACATTTATTATAACCTCTAGTACATCTAGTGATAGGGATGGTTGGCCTGGTGGTAGCAATAATGGAATTTCATGCTCAAAACACAGAGCAAAGACCAGTCCATGTCGGACGAAAGCGATTGAAATGCCTAGCCTAGACGATGTTAGCCTAGGCTAGGCTAAATATGACAATGATTTATAATAAAGTCTGTGTGGTAAGTAATCTTCTCATAATACGTATTTATACGACTTTTCCTCATAATATGTATTTATTGGATGTATTTGGGGCGAAATGGGTACTTGAGGGGTGGCTGGACGAATTTAGAACCTAGGCCTAGGCTAGGCCTAAACAAATTTGCATGATAGAAACAATGCCCCAATCTACAGTATTTATGGTTAGGACTGTCATTTAGCCATGTCTACATTATTATTTACAATGCATAAGATTTAGGCCTAGGCTACTTGATGTAGCCTAGACAAAAAACATGTTTTCATAGCCTAACACTGGGAAAAAGTGCGGTAATTGTTTAGATATTGGGCCTTTTTTTTTCTAGTTATTAAAAACTTATTCTATGGTGTATTATATGATACAGTATAATGCATAAAATTTAATTTGTGTACAATAAAACATGTTTTGATAGGCAAAAAATAGAAAAAGACGCAAATTTTGGCATGAGCACGGAACCGATTGAATTTTCCCCATAAGAACAGTGCCCCAATCTTGGCTGTTTCAATCCTAGCTCTATTTCTGCGGAACCGATTAGCAGCTAGGATGGGGGCTCCACTGTATAGCGAACTTTGAAATTAACATGCTCAGTAACTACTGGTCGTACGAGGAGCATACCTATATACATCGAAAGAGCGTAAGCTACTCTACAACCTCCCATACGCTTTATCTTCTACTTTGCCATGTTCCTGCGTAAAATATTGTAAATCTAAAAAACAAAAGTAAAAATGTTCACCTAATTACCTTAGACTTTCACATGTTTTTCTCAGAACCTATATTGTCGCACTTTCGGATGTTACTCTAAAATTTGTATTGGGCCTATAGGAATGGTGTATATACCATTGGAAAGGTAATGAAAAACACTACAAGTCCTATAAAGCCAAATTACTCTAGCCAACTTTGTTTGGTTGCAGCATGTTGTCACAGTCGTAAAATTCTACAAAATAATTTCACCTTAATTCATAATCACCTAAATCCAAAAATACACGAAATATATAAAATTTTCTTTATAGCAACTACAGACACACCTATTGTGAGTTGTTGGATCACATACAGCACGTGATATAGGGATTTCTGTAGGAGTAGAAGGGGTCGTAGTAGTGCTATAGTTTGCAACCTTTTTTTACCTAAATTGTAAGAAAAAAGAAAAAAGGAAATTGTTTGACCTAGTTTTATGGTCACATATACCTGTGCCATATTGCATTTACATTGGAAGTAAGGCCTGGAAGTTAATAAATAACCGGTCGGTCCCCTTAACCGCGAGCGATCGACCTATGTAAATATGACTACCGTTCGGACCATATACCCGGATACTACATCCTTCCCTTAAAATTATATCAGTGAGGTGACTATTCCATTTTTGTTCACTATTATGTGACTTCCTGCGGCCCACAATCTGTATTGGACGTGAAACAATCAGGTATGTATACCAACTCGAGACAGCTGCAGTACCGCCCGATAATGTCAGAGTATGTGACAGATAAAAATATTTTATAGTCACCGACTTAATTTTATTGATAATATCAATACTAAGATCCCTATGCAGTCTACACATACATATTTCATAATAAAATAATATAAAATTTACTTAATTTTATCCATTTATATCCTAAATTGTTAGGGGTACATTGGTACCTATCAGAATGCCCAAGTGGTACAGAGGAACAAAAAGGTTGGGAACCCCTGGCCTAGGGTAAGCGGCAAAATTAATATTTGCCTCCATTATTGCAACCCGGGCTTGTCCTATTATAGTATGACAATGCCTAGAGTATCCGACAAAATAATATCTGCCTTAATTGTATGACATCTTTATTATAGTATGACCAAACCTAGAGTACCTGGCAATAATTTCCATTTGATTCCATTATTGGAACCCTGGTTTGTCTTTATTAAAGTATGACAAAGTTTAGAGTACCCGGAAAATAATATGCCATCTTCTTAACCGTCGCCAGAGTACCCGGTAACTGGCTTCCCGGCCGGGTCTTGTTATGGCATTATGCTTGTTGTTAGAAGTACTTATTAAAGCTCTCATATCTATCATAACTCTGACATTTATGTTAGTTACTGGTACCCGGGTATGACCTCTTTATTATAGTATGACCAAACCTAGAGTACCCGGCAATAAATTCCATTTGATTCCATTATTGGAATTCTGGTTTGTCTTTATTAAAGTATGACAAAGTTAGCAATAAATTCCATTTGATTCCATTATTGGAATTCTGGTTTGTCTTTATTAAAGTATGACAAAGTTTAGGGTACCCGGAAAATAATATAAGCCACTTCCCAGCCTGGTCTGGCTATAGCTTTTATAGTATCACCCGGGAATACTGGTACCCGGGTCTGTCTTAGTCTTGACAGTTGTCAGAGTACCCGGTAATAAATTGATGGTACCCGGCCGGGTTTATCTTTGTATTTGTTGTGGATTATAATACCGCCTGTGTAGCCGGCCATAGCTTATAAGTACCCGGGCTTGACTTTATACTTTATATGGTAATGTAATACCACCCGGGAATCTTGGTGCCCGGGTTTGTCATAGCTTTAACCGGCCGGGTAACTTATACAGTCGGCCGGGTAACTGGCAATAGTTTATATGTACCCGAGTCTGGCTTTATATTTGTATGGTATTATAATATCACCCGCCCGTCTGGGTACCCGGGACTGTTGCCCTACCCGGCAGTCCTGGTACCCAGGCCTTGGTACCCGGGCCTTATTGAGATAAGGTCTAGGGTACCCGGGGATTTGAGAATTCTCAACAAGCCATAAATACTTGTATGGTATTATAATATCACCCGCCCATCTGAGTACCCGGGACTGTCACCATACACGGCAGTCCTGGTACCCGGGCCTTATTGAGATAAGGTCTGGGGTACCCGGGGACTTGAGAATTCTTGTATGGTATTATAATATCACCCGCCCGTCTGGGTACCCGGGGCTGTCACCATACCCGGCAGTCCTGGTACCCGGGCCTTATTGAGATAAGGTCTAGGGTACCCGGGGACTTAAAAATTCTCAACAACGCCATATTTATTTATTTATTTATTCATTTGTTTGCACACGTCAGGGTAGGCCTACTCGGGCACGAGTGTTAATTGGCGATTATGTGTATCTTTGTACATGTTTTCTTACATCGTTCCGGGACTGTAAGTCAGTGAGATATATTCAATCAAGATATTATTTTGGGTACTCATTGGCTGTAGGCCTACTTAATTGGTACCCTTGAAAACAATGATATATGAGTGCCTCAATAAGCAGTACAATATAGGTTATTATTAGAATGTTGTAATTGAATAAAATATCGCAATATAAAACCATCAGCTGTAAGTATTTGATGGTTCTCACTGAAAATAATGCCTTACAAAATGTCTTGAAGGCAAATATGTACAGTATGATGAGGCGCTCTTGATTGAATAGTGTCAAAGTGATATGAGTTCACCTTCACATAGAAAACTTTGGAAGTTAATACTGAAGGTATTGTAGATGTTTTGGTGTGAAGCATTGGATGAAAATAGGTCAAAACAACAAATTTTCTAAATTAGGATTTGTGAATTTAGTTTTTAATAAAATTTTAACAAAGGTATGACAAGTAACCCCTGGCCAGCGCACAACCTTGAGGGGTACATGTAAAGAATTAAAGATCTATGAATTTGACACTAACCTAGAATTCAACACTTAAGGGAATTAATATCAAGCTACAATGTTAAAACACACTTTCACAGAAAAAAGACACTGCAGCTAATGAGCTGAGGCTCGTATGATAATAAGAAACAAAAACACTAATAAAAAGCGAAAGTGGCGTCCTTGAAAAGCACGATCGTCGACCAGCCCAGACTAAGTCCTTACTTATTAGGTTTACAAGTGAAAAATAGTTCAAATAAATACATTCCTAAACGCATATACACTTCAACTGCAATTAGACTCACTATGGACTAAAACTGATGCGTTTAAGAGGGGCTATGTAAAACTAAAGGGAGGTATGGACAATATGTCGTATCTGGATGGGAGACGATCAAGAGAGAACGCACCTGAGAGGTGGAAATAGTGGGCAGGGTATGGGAAACAGAGGAAGATCAGAATGCGCGTAGGCGCGGTGTTCAAACTGTGTTAATTCTTCTCTTTATTTTCTACTTTTCAGTGGCTCCGTCCCAATGACGTACCTTAGGAATGATTAAGGGGTACCCCCTAAGATGATCTTGGTTCTCGACCGTCGTGATCGAGGTTAACCCGGGCTCTGATGAGCCCGGAACGAGGCCATATTATCATAGGCTCTTACGTCATTGACGTAAGGAGCCACCAATAATTATATGTTTGGAACAGTGTGTGAACAATGTAATCTGAAGGTAAATGCGGGAAGAGTAAGGGGTGCACCAACAGAGTGTGAGGTGAGGCTGAACAGTCAGGCTATGGAGAATGTCAACTCATTTAAGTATTTGACCAGTGTGTTGAGTAAAGATGGGAGTATGGATGAAGAAGTGCGGGAGAGGGAACAAGGGAAGAGGGTTGTAGGAACGCTGAAAGCAGTAACCTGAAATAGTGAAATAGGGTGGTCAGCATGGAAGTAAAGAAGTCCTTGCATGACAGTGTGGTAATCCCGACATTGACTTACGGGAGCGAAGCATGGACGTTGTTGGAGAGACAAAAACCAAGAGTGAGAGTGGTGGAAATGAGTTACTTGAGAAGTTCGAGCGGAGTTACATGGAGGGATAGACAGACGAATGAGGAAGTATGAGAGCGGTGTGGTGTGGATGTAGATGTGCTGGAAAGTGTGAAAAGGAACACCTTGAGATGGTTTGAGAATGACTAAGAGAGTGTACGAGAGCGAGGTGGAAGGACGGATAGGGAGAGATAAACCGAGAGAGAGAGGTGGAAGGATGGAGTTAAGAAGTATATGCGTGAAAGCGGTGC
Organism: Paralithodes platypus; assembly: GCA_032716605.1. NCBI lineage: Eukaryota > Metazoa > Arthropoda > Malacostraca > Decapoda > Lithodidae > Paralithodes > Paralithodes platypus. The sequence goes on from CM064502.1 coordinate 22,551,415, forward strand.
TGGATGGGAGAAGGCTCATCGACTGACTGGGGACAGAAGTGCATGGGCCATTTCGTTCGTGGCGACCCGTACAGGGATCACGGCGTACGGCAATAGATAGATAGATAGACTTTAGAATAAGTACAACCGATGGAGTTTGTAGGTCTGATTCAACAATCCAAGCAGTGGCGTAGCTAAGGGTGGGGGGGGGGGGGGCTGTTTGAAATCGCCTCCTGGGCCCTCAAGAGAGGGGGGCCCCAAATGGATCTGAAAATAATATAAATAATACTAATAGTATATACATAAAAAGTAATAATGAGTAAAATAATCGCCATGTGGGTTTTTCTGATTTAAATCTTCCTTTTCTTCTCTCCTGTGACATCATGGCATTGTCTTGACTAGAAGTGGATATTTAGAATTAAAAAATAAAAACAAATATCACTCGATCAGTATTCAGTATTGCTTAGGCGGTGCGTGGGTGAACATAATTGCCGCTCTCACTCCTACCCGCTACTTTCTCAGGACGCACTGGCTAGGTAGGCCTAATGATTATAATAATATATATAAATTACAATATAGCACTATTGAGTTTGGCAGTTGATCATTATACAGTACTGTGTTTTCCGTAAGCATGTGTAAAGACATAATTTGAAGTATTCAAAATATGAAACATGGTAGCTAGTAAGTTGAGTGTAGGCCTATAGATAATAGTATAATCGAAGATCAGGCCTAGACATATTATTATTTATAAATATACGACCCAGGAATTTCGGTATTATATTTTCCTTTTTCGTGAACTGTAAAGGTCTAATCATTATCTATATTTCATAGATAACGTATGAGCTTAACCTTGTGAGAAAGTAGAGTGCAGTAGGCTATCGAAGATATTTGTAAAGTAGGCTAAACTATTAGGCCTAGAAATTTGTATGTTTTTGTCTTCTCATTAACCTCTGAAGTGCGCATGGGGGTAATTGGAAACGTCCCCCTGTGCTGACGTATTTGAGGTGTTTCCGTCACTAAAATATTCATTGTGCCATTAATAGCATTAATACTTATCCATATGCGCCTATTATGGGTTGATTATAAAGGTATTAACCTGAAACAACAATAAAACGAGTGAAAACAGCGTTTGGATGGTCAAAATCGGAGATATAGCCCGCGAGTTGTATAATGTATGGGTGAGGCAATCTGCTTTCCCGCCAATTTCCCCCAAGGCCACTGAGACACAGTCGATCGATACTCTCTCTCTCTCTCTTGCACTCGCTTGCTATCAGTGATGACCACACCCTCCAATCGGATTTCTAATGTTAGCACGAAAATATACCTCAGAATAAGGGAATAACAGGGAAAATAGGTGATAACTGAAGGAGAGGAGGAAAGTGGGGAAGGAGGGGAGGTAGAGGACTGAGATTTTGCATGGCCCAGGGGCCAAAAAAATAAAAATAATTTTTTTTTTCTTTTTTCGATGTCAAAAGTTGATTTTTTTTTTCTCTGACTCTTAAGAGTCTCCCCGCAGTGCGCCGGGGGAACTCTTAAGAGTCTCCCCGCAGCTCCCGGGTTAATTATCTCTCTAACTATAGGGGGCCTAATATATAGCCTACAATTTAGACATTCTTTTTGCTATCGAGGTTTCATCTAGTAGCTTATACTCTACTCTCAGGTGAGGGTAGATTACAAAGTTCTTATCATTATTCTCAGTTATATTTTAATTTGTGGTGAACTATGGTCTTACTAAACCTTAGCTTGATCATGCAAAAGATGCATAGTCGTTTTATATTAGTCAATTAAGTATGGATACAATACATCAGCAGCTCAGCTAAAATAGAGCCTAAGTGAGGCTACATTTATGGCATATAGTGGTTAGGCTATGACTGTCATTCTTTCAATTTTGGACTCTGAAGTACTTTTTTTTAATGCTACCCTACACCTCCCGTATATAGGCTATGGTGCTTCAGGAACTGTTAAATGAGACCAGGAGCACAGTAACTTGTAAACATTGAACCCTTTCGTTTGTAATCTAGCCCTTCGGCTGATTCAGGGTCAGGTAGCCTACAAACTCCGACGTTTCGAAGCAGCAGAACCCCTGCTCAAAGCGGAAAGTATCTTACAATTTGCTTTCTAACAAGGGACTGGTGTTCTCAAGAAGAGGCCCCAGTATTGAAGTAATGCATGGCTTGATAGCCAATAAGGCCTATTTTAACTCTTTAATGCCAGTGGTGGGGTTGAAATATAATTGAACACAGTTCATGTAGTTCCGTATATTATTTATTAATTTTAATTATTTTATTATTATTATTTGTTATTATTATTTCAGCCATGCCTAATGAAAGACAAAAAGTTCATTAAAGTGGTGCTGCTAATTGGAAAAAAACAAGCCTAATCCATTAGATAATGGTTTGATAATCATTGTACATTACTTATTACTTCAATATAGATTCATGGATAGCGTCAAAATGCACCTAGATAGGAATATTTTTCTAAAAAAAATCTTGGTGGGGGGGGGGGGCTTACAGCGCCCCCTCCCCAGCTGCTTTGGCTCGCTTCGCTCGCCAACCCCCACCCCCCTTAAAAAATCAGCAAACCCTGGAGGGGGCCCCTCCAGAAACAAAGCCCCCCGGGCCCCCAAATCTCTAGCTACGCCCCTGAATCCAAGCAGTGAAATTTTCTCCAGTGTGATTCATATTGTCATAAGGTAGATTTTGTGTATTGCCCTTGTAGTTTACTTAACCTTTCTAGCCCGGATGTCCTTCCAGAGGACATTTCAAGCGCGTGCGCCAAATTGTTTGTTTATATACGCATACATAGCACCACTACGTGTGAACTACGTGGCAGCATCAGTTTCTGCCTAGCCGCCATCGTGGATACTACTCAAAATAGTGCTTCCGCCGCGTCCGATACGGTGCCCCCCAGAACGCCCGCCCCGGCCTGTCATAAGGGCTCACCTCTAAAGACATTCTCAGTCCCGGAGGTATTGAGAGACCCTTAAGAGACTTTAAAATCGCTGGTGACGCTAGCGAGAGTGATGTTAGTGAAGAGAGCAGTGGGCTCACCTCACGCTACGAGAATGATGATGAACATGAAGGATGAAGGGGGGAACAAGTGCCACAAGTGGAACAAAGTGATGAACAACCTTGTGAAGAAGGTGATGAGAGTGATGTGGCTAGAGCTAGCGAGTGGGAGAGTTCTAGGTCTGCCTCAAAATTTGTGCTGAGCGAGGCGACCCCGAGCCCTTCGCCGGCTAAGTCTCCCTTCCAGATAAGTTTTTAGATAAGCAAGTGCTTAAAAAAGTGGCCGCGGCAGCCAGGGAGGCAAAATTGCGGAGGAAAAGGCGGGAAGATGAGGAGGAAGAGGATGAGGCGATGAGTGAAGAGCATGGGGCAGACATTGTTGGTGATGATTCATTCCCATTGTCTCCCGCCACCCAAGCCGCCGAGGCGGCCGTCATTCTTCCCTACCACAGCCAAGTGAAAGTGGGGTTGAACAACCTCAGCATTCACCAATTCAACCACCAAAATCACCTTAAAGGAAAATTACTGCTGCTGAAAAGGGAAAAGGGAAAAGGCCGAACATTTATCAAAAGCAGCACCAAAACTAGGCGGGCTTTGTTCGAGGCCCCCGCTGCCTCCACCCCTGCTAGACCCAGCCATGACGCGCCACCCCAGCCGTAGGTTTCCCTACAGCCCTCCCCACCTCCCCAGCCATCAGCAAGTGTGGATATGGATATATTTGAACCTGCAGCACCACTGCCTGCACCATGTGATGAGGAAGAATTGGTTTCATCGACCTGTCGCCGGCGACGAAGCCTAGAGCTTCAGGAAGACACTGCCACTCCTTCCCCACCTCGCCCACCCATACGCTGTCCACGCATCCATCGTTCCCCGCCGGAGTACCAGGGGAGTGGTGAAGAAGATATCGCCGATGACTCTGGCTCTGGTGATGACTACATGAGGCCCCCATGTGGACAAGAGGACTTGTCTGATGACGAGGTGTCTGAAGATGAGTTAGTTGACGACCCTGCTCAATCCCCGCCCCACCCGTGGTCATCGTGCTCGGGGTCACCCTACATGCCCTAGTGTGCACGCCTCCCATATCGGCCGTGGGCGTGTTCAGCCCGCTTGAGTGCGTTGTGGACGTGGCGCCAAGACCAAGGCACCCAATTCACTGTCTTTGAGTGGGAAGATGGTGACAACTTTGACCCTGAGGTGCCTGCTTTCAATGAGGCACAGGAGGGATCAGTAGTTTCCCCCACATGTACCGCAGGCCCCGACTCTTCACCGGGAGACCTCTTCGAGGACTTTTTTGATGAGGAGGTGATGAACTTCTTCATTGGGGCGATCAACAAGCAGCATAATATCCATGTCAACTTCTTCGAAAGAGTAACGAAAGGCCACATGAGGCAGCGGACCGGGTTGACTGCCGTAGAGTTTTATGTATTCCTTGCTCTTACCATGCTGATGCTGCATGTCAAGAAACACGCAATGGCAGAGTACTGGATTACAGCAGACCTCATAGCCATCCCTGCCTTCGGCAAGTACATGTCACGCGATAGGTACATGGACATCCTCTCCTGACTCCATCTTGGAACAAACACCGACATCCACCGCCCAGACAAGCTGTGGAAGATAAGAACATTACAGCAACAGTTCACCTCCTTCTTCAGGCCCTTCCAGAAGGTTGTCATTGACGAGTTTCTTGTGCTGTTCAGAGGGAAGCTCCACTTCCGGCAGTACATCCTCTCAAAGAGACATCGCTTTGGCACCAAGCTTTTCGTGCTGTGCGACTGTAGGACTGGTTAATGGTTATGTCCTGGACTTCCTGGTCTCCATGTTTATTTTTATGAAAATTATGAAAGATTCTATGATTGAACTTCAAACAAATATGGTCAATTCAGTAGATGTCAAACTGTCAGGCTTGAATGCTGCCATATCTGAACTGCAGGTTAAACATAGTACAACTCTTAAAGGTGGTGGTGCATGGATTGAGGTAAACATGGAATAATAATCGCCTACCTGCACATAATTATCTTGCAAAATGCAATGGCACCGAAATAATTATTTACAATGGTAAAAAAGATTTTATGGATTGTCTACACCGGACCTGTGATGTCATAGAAGTGTAAGTCCACCATCCAGTCTTGTATTGCCCAGCCTGTGCCTCTGATTACACTTTCTTGCTTTGTGTCGCAGATTACTCCTACAACCCTTGAGGCTGACCCAGAAGTACCTAAGCTACCTTATCCATTACTAGAGTGGTGAAGACAGTAGTGAAGGAAAGTAAGAGAAAAGCAGATGAGGAATTTGGAAGGTATCTGAGTGTAAAATGGAGGGAGTGTAAGAAACTGTTCTGAAAAGAGGTCAAGAAAGTTAGGGAAGGTAGCAAGGGAAATAGTAAGGGTGTGAAAGATAAGAATGGACGAGTGCTATAGTCCTCCTCCTATGAAATGAGCTACAAGGTGGTGTCCCTCGCCCTGTGCGGTGTTGTCAAATATTCAAAGCTTTAACAACAAATGTTAGTTTTTCAGGCTATTAACAAATTAATTTTAGCTTTTATGACTATATATATTATATTACAATTTATAAAGGTTATGTGGTGTTAAGAAACATATCATTTTAAGGATATATAGAAGGAATTTATACAACATATGGCACGCTATTTAGAACATGTTGCCATTTTTCTGGGGACAGCTATAAATAGATCGAAAGAGTGGTATGATATGCGACGTTGCCAAGTAATGTCAATGCGGTTCTGTTGGCTATGCACGCACTCACACACACCCCTACAGATACACACACAAACACACACATACATACACAATCTCCAAAATGCAATATAGCACAATGTAATCCCATCAAAAGAGAGAGAGCGAGAGAGCTGGATACGAGTAATGGCAATGCTTTAAAGGGTCTCAAACAACGACAACAACATCACCCAGGTAAGACGGTCACTAACCCTCATTCCCCGTTTTCTAATAGGTTTGTTTTGGTAAAAATGTGGCACCACCGCACAGGGCGACCTTGACCTCCTTGGAGCTCATTTCAGTTGAGGTTGACTATAGCCGAGAAGCAAGCGAGAGTCAAAAGATGGAGGGGGTACTTCAACGAACTGCTGAATGTAAGGAATGAAGCGCCAGCAAACATAGTTGGATGGGGTATGGGAGGGAGAAGAAGAGAAGTAGTGGAGGAGGTGGGGATCAGGAGATCAGAAGTGTGTGGGAAAAGAGTGAAGATGGGGAAAGCATCAGGAATAGATGGAGTGTGTGGGGAAATGCTGAGGTATGATGGTGAGATAGTGATCGAATGGGTATGGAAAATGTGTTAACTAGCGTGTGAGAAGGGGAGTGCACCTGATGACTGGAAGACAGGCATAATAGTCCCCCTATATAAGGGGAAAGAGGAGTGTGTGGTAACCACCGGGAAATATTTCTTCTAAGCGTAGTAGGGAAGATGTACAGTAGGGTAGTGATTGAGAGAGAGAACGAGAACGGAGAAATGGATAGGTGACGAGCAGGGCGGGTTTAGGAAGGGAAGAGGATGTCTAGATCAGATTTTTACCCTGAAATGTGTTGTGGAGAAATATATGGAGAAGCAAAAAAAGCTGTATGTTACCTTTATAGACTTGGAGAAGGCTTATGACAGAGTGGATAGATAAGGTATGTGGAAAGTACTGAGGATATACGGAGTAGATGGCAAGTTGCTGAAAGCAGTGAAGAGCATGTATGAGGGTGCAAAGGCATCAGTACGTGTGGAGAATGAGCAGAGCGAGTTCTTTGATCTGAATGTTGGGTTGAAACAGGGGTGTATGATGTCCCTATGGTTGTTCAATATATATATGGATGGAGTCATGAAAGAAATACAAGGAAGAGCAGTGGATGTAGGTGTATCGCTGATTTAGGGAGGGAAACTGCTGTTTGCTGATGATACAATTCTGATGAGCGATAGTGAATGGGAGTTGCAGGGTCTGGTAAATATGTTTGGAACAGTGTGCAAAAAACGGAATCTGAAGGTAAATGCGGGGAAGAGCAAGGTTATGGTCTTCTAAAGGGGTGAAGCCACAGAGTGTGAGGTGAGGTTGAACGGTCAGGATATGGAGAATGTCAGCTCATTTAAGTATCTGGGCAGTGTGCTGAGTAAAGATGAGAGTATGGATGAAGAAGTGTGGGAGAGGGTGCAACAGGGGAAGAGGGTTGTAGGAACGCTGAAAGCAGTAACAAGAAATAGGGTGGTCATCATGGAAGTAAAAAAAAATCCTTGCATGACAGTGTGGTAATCCCGACATTGACTTACGGAAGCGAAGCATGGACGTTGGTGGAGAGACTCAGACCAAGAGTGAGAGGGGTGGAAATGAGTTACTTGAGAAGTGCATGCGAAGTTACATGAAGGGATAGACAGACGAATGAGGAAGTAAGAGGGAGGTGTGGTGTGGATGTAGATGCGCTGGAAAGTGTGAAAAGGAACATCTTGAGATGGTTCGGCCATATGGAATGTATGGGAAGCGAGAGAATGACTAAGAGGGTGTACGAGAGCAAGGTGGAAGGACAGAGAGGGTGATGTAAACCGAGAGAGAGGTGGAAGGATGGAGTGAAGAAGTATAAGAGTGAAGACGGTGCTGGTTGGGAGGAGGGGCGTCGACTGATTGGGGGCGATTCGTTCGTGACCATTCCTTCGGGGATCACGGCATTAGGCAATAGATACATAGATCCATTACTATATGGGCCACCTAAGCAGTGGTCTGCTGTGCCCTTCATTACTCCCCCAGAGGCCGAGACAGGTTTCCCTGATGTGTTCCCAGCACCACCTGAGTGGGCTATTGAGATAAACAACTCAGACAGTTGAGAGGTAAAGATAGAGAAGGGAGGAAGTTGGATGTAATTGTTAATAAAGCCTATTCCTTCACATAATGATACTCAGTTTTTCACATTTATGCATGCTCCAGCCATTCCCTCTAGTACAACTCTGTGTCCATGGTCGGATTTCACTAAAAATGATGGTCACAATGCACTTAAGTCTTTATCTCTGTTTTGAGATCACGGTTGCACTTCTAAGTTGGGGAGGCACTCTTGGAAACCCTCACCAAATTCATCAACATGGTTTTAAGAGGGGAAGTACCCGACTGTGCCACACCCCTATTTTTGGGGGCATCACTCTGTGCACTGGCAAAAAAAGATGGCAGTGTGCGCCCAATAGCAGTAGGGAACACCTTCCGCCGCCTTGCCACAAAGGTGGGTTTGAAACCACTCTCGAATGGCCTAGGTCAACACTTAAGACCAGTTCAACTAGGTTTCGGAACTCCAGGGGGGTGTGAAGCTGCTGTACACGCAACCCGCGTCAGAGCTGAATGTATGGTACCTGGACGATGCAACCTTGGGTGGGTCAGTAGAGAACGTTCTAACCGACCTAAATAACATCATAACTGACCTCGGCCAGGCCGGGCTAGTGATAAATGACACCAAATGTGAACTTGTTCTCCTCAACCACACACGTGAACAAGGAGAAGAGACTCAGGCCCTGTTCCGAAACATATTGCCAGATGTAAAGATCCTTCAGGAGCACCAGCAAACCCTATTAGGTTCCTCACTAACTCTGGCAGCAATCCCACCAGCACTTCAAGTTAAAAAGGAGGAGCTTCAACGTCTCGTGAGTCGCCTGATGCACATCGATGCCCACTCAGCTCTGGCCCTGCTCAAGAACTGTTTCTCCATCCCAAAACTCCAATACCTCCTGCGCACATCGATGACTTACACGAACAATGGCGGCCTCCAAGAATTAGACAGCATAATCCGAGAAGCAGTGACCAGCATCACCAACGTGGAATTTAAAGAACGGGCCTGAACACAAGCCACCCTTCCTGTCCGCCTCGGGGGCTTGGGCATACGGAGAGCCTCGGATATTGCCTCCCCAGCCTTTATCTCTTCCCTCATCGCGACCAACGACCTCGTATTGTCCATCCTTTATTCTAAACCCGGAATGACACTTAATGGGGACGTAACAGCAGCGATTAACACCTGGAAGGGAAGTACAGGAGTAGAGGAGGAGCCTCAGGGTACCTCCAGGAGCAAGCAGAAAGCGTGGGATACCATCTCGGCGAAGAAAACTCGAGAAAATCTCCTAACCAATGCAGACCAGGTTGCAAAAGCACGCCTCCAGGCAGCCGCCCGTTCGGAGAGTGGCTTGTGGTTACACGCCATCCCCATCCCACCTCTTGGAACTCACTTGGATGCTGAAGCACTCCGGGTCGCCATCGCGCTCAGAGTGGGTGCGGCAGTTTGTCACCCACACACTTGCAAGTGTGATGGGAGGATGGATGCTCAAGGTCACCATGCCTTGTCATGTAATTACAACGCAGGCCGCCTGCCAAGACACTCTGCACTAAATGATGTCATAAAACGGGCCCTGCAGAGTGCTAACTGTGCATCAATCCTCGAACCACATGGACTTCACAGAGAAGACGGCAAACGGCCAGATGGGATGACCACTTTCTCTTACAAGAATGGCCGGTGCCTCGTGTGGGATGCCACATGTGTTGACACTTTCTCCACAACCAACGCCGCCAGAAACGCCGACGAAGCAGGTGAAGCCGCCCGGATAGCAGAAATAAAAAGCGAGAAAAATATCAAGCCATCGCCAGAATTCATCAGTTCGAGCCCCTGGCATTCGAAACTTCAGGAGTCTTCGGCCCCACCACCCTTAAGATGGTGAATGAAATAGGCCGTAAAATCAGAGAAGTTTCAGGAGAACCCCGGGAAACCCTCTGGCTCAAGCAAAGACTAGGGATGGCTATCCTCCGGGGCAATGCCACCAGCGTCATGAGCTCAGTTCGACAGGACTAGGTCATGCCACTGCGTGAGGCCCCGGCAGGAGTGGTGTATCCGTAGTCTTTCCACAGTAGGGTAAAACAAAACATAAACCTTATTTGTATGTAACATGTGTGATGCACATTAATAAAAGGGGATGTGTCGGATGGTTGAAAGCCACAGTTGCTCGCGCGTTTGGGGCTAGCAACACGTATTATGAAAAACATGCATCCTCCTTCATTCACTGTCCCCCCCCCCTTCACTCACTCAACCCCACAATTTGCCGGAGGATAACAGGTTTTTCACAATACGTAGACGGAGGTCTTTAAAAAAAAAAAAAAAAAAAAAAAGTTGGGAGAGTCTCAAACTCCAATGGTAAACATTATTGGTGTGACCACGGTCCCTGGCTAGACTCGGCTAAAGAAGCAGAGAAATTTGCTTTAGGTTGTGTTGACTTTGCTCCACACAAATTACCTAACGAGGACCATCACTTTGTGTCCCTCTATGTCCACTATTCTGATTCACTTCCTACATAATTCTGGGAATTTTTACGGGGCCCCAATATTGTGTGTAAAATTCAGTCTGAGCCTTTACTGTCCATGCCCACGCAGAATATGATAGACAAGGATTATAAATTTAGACAGCGAGCTCATCGCTTGTTTTCAAGTTTCTTATTGACTCACCAGATGGCCCAGTCTATGAGGGAGGTGGCAGATTCTATTGCCAACACACATTCTAGGGCTGCATTACACCTCATACGTAGGATTACACTGGCTAATGGTCTTATGACTACAGGGGACATATGCCTAGCCTTCTTTGAAGCAGTATGAGCTAGGCAAGAGCTTAGGATTCGTTTGACGAAGAACCTCCCTAAGGATCTGAAGACTCAGGTCCTCACCTCCCCACTTTGCACTAACAGAATTATGACACATGATACTTGGCGGGAAGTCCATGCTTTGCTGCTGACCTCGGCCCTCAACACTTACATGTCTTCCCATTCTAATGCCCAGTACAGACAACAACAAGGGTGGTGATGGGCTGGTCTATCAGAGTGAGAACTGAGCGATCTCTGCCATACCCATAGCTTACTCTGACTGTTCCTTTTACTTATATATTTTCTAGATCTCAAGTGACGGCGTCTCTTCCGTGGATTGACCTCCCAATCTACCAAGATTGGAAGCCAAAGCGTCACATTTTTCCTTTGCCCCTCAACTTTCTCTTCATAATTGGTGAGGGGCACAGGGCCCTGGGTGGGGCTTTGGTTTCCCAGGCGTTTCCGCACCCTCCTCAGCTCCCCGCCATGGAGTGGCTTAGGTCGCCCAGGCTTTATTGTGGTCGGCAGGGAGGGTTCTGTGGGGGCGTTCGGTTATGGCCTTGGCCTTGCTCGGGGCCTTGGGGCTGTTCGGCCAGGCAGCTTGGGGAACGACAACAACCATAAGGGCAACATAGACAACAACAGCAACACTGACATAACTTTCAACAACGGTCATCAGGCCAACAGCAGAGGCAACAACAACACCAAAGTCACAATAAATATAGGTTTGAGTCCCGGAGGGAAGAATGAAAACCTAATATTTAGTAGTGGCCCCGAAATCATTGACATTATGCCTATTATAGGTAGCGCCAACGAACTTGACAATTATCTCGATCCCTGACCTCTTCGTAACTCAAAAGGACCTTGAACAAACTGGCTGTAAATTTCCACACCTATTTCCTGATAGACTCTTCCCAAATGCTAGAAATTTCAGCCCGATTGCTTTAATTCATTTCGAGTTATAAGAAGTTAAGGGGTCCAAATTATTGTCAAGTTCGCTGGTGCTACCTATAGTATAATAGTCCCCTTTCAAGCACCCGCGGTCAGGTTGTTTGAAACACCCACCGAAGGGGAAAGAGTCCTACATCATAAGTGTAACGCTAATTCTCTTATGGAATCGTCTTTATGATTGGGTACTCACTACGAAAAAACTTCGTAAAAAATAAAAAATAAAAAATAACTTAAAACTTGTTATATTAAGGCTTTCCAACTCGTGGATGTCTTTTGTGGATTCTACCCGAGACGCTGAACCAAGCGGCGCCATTCTCCCTTCAATGACATACCAAGATTAAACTCAAGACATCAACGAATGGGAAGGGGATGGAAGGGAGGGCCCTACATCGTCAATGATAAATATTAGGTTTTCATTCTTCCCTCCGGGATTAAAACCTATAATTTATTAGTGGCCCCTCCATCATTGACGATATGCCTGATATCTCAAGTCTGTTATAACAAACTACCATAGGTAGAGAAAATGAACCATATAACAAACTTAAGTCTTTATTTTTTGCATATAATAATATAGAAAAAATGGAAAGAAAGCAGTGTGTTACTTCGAAGAAGAGCTTCTTAATAGTAACCATACAGGTACATCTGTTAAAGAATATCACATTGAGATTCAATAAAATTTGTTTTCCAAGAACATTCTTTTATTCTTGTCCAACATTGTAAAGGCACAAATAAATAATTTGATTATATCTTATGTCCTTAATAATAATTTGTACATACCATATACTTTGTACAATTTATACTTAATATCCTATAGTCGCAACTATTATAGGTTTGACTCCTGTAAGGAGATAAAGAAAACCTAATATTTAGTAGTGGCCCCGTAATCATTGACGAACATGCCTATTACATAAGGCACCCTCTTCAAACACTCATCCGCCGTAGTTTTGAATCTACCGCGCAGAGCATCTAAAATATGAGGAGCCTTCATCATGAGCGCACGCGACCTCACTCATGGCTTCAGTCATTATGAATTGGGTTCTCACTACGAAAAAACTTCGTAAAATATAAAAAGAAAAAGAAAATAAGAATAACTATTCAATAAGCTTTCCATAATATCGTGGATGTACTTGTGTGGATCTTTGACCAGACGCTGACTTAGGCGTCATTCTTCCTTCACTGACATACCAAGTAACCAAAATCCTTAATACATCAACGAATGGGAAGAGGATGGTCGGGAGGGCCCCAGTCATCAATGATTACGGGGCCACTACTAAATATTAGGTTTTCTTTATCTCCTTACAGGAGTCAAACCTATAATTTATTAGTGGCCCCTCCATCATTGACGAACATGCCTGATTTCTAAGACTGGAGGGGGACATTCGTAATCATATCATAACTCTAGAAAAACAGATAATCAAACAACCACATAGTATTCTTACTTTGAAAAATATATATTTAATGGCGCAGCACATATATACAAAAAGGGGGTGAAGCAGGGGCGTGCTTCAAAGAAGCCTGCTTGATACAAAAGGTTAACTCTTGAGACTCTGCAAACAGATCTGTAAGTTAAAAAGGCACCCCACTCAACATAAGTGGTGAAAAATAAAAACTTATAAGTTTACATGTGCACATATAACCCCATAATACTCGTGGAAATATTTTGAAAAATATATCCAATGCTTAAAACTAAATTGCTTTTACAGCCAAAACTATTATAACAACACTGTTGTTTGTACTAACATTGTACTATCACAATTTCCCGCCCTGAATAGAACAGAGAAATTTTCATATCACATTACTCATACTCGTATCACAGCTCTTTATACTCCGGCGGGGTCTAGGGTGTCCTATGTTACACTGACTGCACCCCCCCCCCCCCCCTTTCCTTGAAATTAAAACAAAAAGTGACTTAAGGGCCACCTAGACCCTCTGCCTTAAAGCTATACATGGCAAGGAAGGTTTGTCTAGAGCTACTGACAGGTACCGAGTCAAAAACGTATGATTAGAGGCCCACAAATGCGTGGACGTAATATCTTCCACAGAAAAATTCTTAAGGAAACGCAAAGAGGCTGCCCATTTGCGTAAATCGTGGGCCCTACCCACAACGCCGGGATTACTCTCTTTAATGACCTCGACCAAAAGAGAAGCCAATCTACGCTTCAGTAAGCGCTTACCCGTACTTGCCACCCATAAAGCACCCTGGGGGTTTAGAGGAGCTACCCTCAAATATTTGGTTAGAGCTTGCACTGGACATAAATTATGGTGCACCTTTCCCCTTTTCAACGCCGGCACAGTGAACTCAGAAAACACGTGTGCACTGTGCTCATTCTTGGCTACAAACCCTGGGGAAGGTGCAATGTGAATACATTCATTAAGCCTACCAAACCTGAGGCAATTAGGTGTGTTGCTCATCGCCGCCAGCTCTGACACTCTGTTCCCAGTGGCCAAAGCCAAAAGGAATACCGCCTTTTTTAAGAGTAATGTAAAATCTGCAGTATTTTGGTACAGACGGGATTGAAGTAATGACAATGCTTTGTCCAGAGACCAAGTAGGCATGAGCTGACGGGGAGGTGGACGGAGTTTAAAATATGCCCTCATAAAACCTGTTTCCTCCGCAACTGGTATTGAGAGACCGGTAAGGTCCCAAAATGGTATTCTAATCGCTGTTAAGTGATTTTTTAACGTTACCACAGATAAACGTTTCTGCTCAAACAGATAATTTAAATAATTAAAAACTAACGCCACCGAGGGCACCGTTTGTTCTGTTCTAAGGATCCAAGAAGTAAAGGCTTGCCAATGCGATTGGTACTGTCGTTTTGTAGACTGAGTATATTGATTCAATAATTTATTGGTCACCTCTCTACCATACGGTGCTAGCCACTTGGCCTCCTGAATGTCCATAATGCAAAAGTCAGCGAGGTCGCTAGGTTGCCAATCGTGTCTAAGTGGAAAAACCCGACCGGGAGCGACACCGGGTCCGGGCACCACGTTTTCAATTGCTGGTACCACAACTGTGCCGGCCACAGGGGCGCGATTATCGAGACTAAGCCCCGATAATCTCGTAGTTTGTTTACTACATGGCACATTAGAGACGCGTCTGGCGGCGGAAACAGATAGATGGAACTCCACATGTTCCAGTCTGTCACCAGGGCGTCTGGCCCCCCTGCCGGCGTTATCGTCCGGCGGGTGAGGTATAGTTGGAGTTTGTGAGTCTCCTTGGACGCGAACAGATCCACTTGTGGATGGTAAAGCTCTGCAATCATTTGGTTGAAAATGGGATGCTTGAGCGCCCATTCTACAGTTGTGCTCTGTCTCCGAGACAGAGCGTCTGCCCAGACGTTTGCTACGCCTGGGAGATAAGATGCATGAAGATGAATGTCCAGCTTGTTGGCTAGAGTAAAAATCTCTTCTGACACGTTTAGCAACTTCCGAGATCTCGTTGACCCTTGTTTCTGAATACAGTGAACCGCATTCAGATTGTCCATTCTGAAGGCCACCGACTTGCCCCGTAAAGTTGAGCCGTGAGCCTGAAGGAAATATAAGGGGACTAGTAATTCCTTGACATTGATGTGGGAGATTTCTAAATGGGACCAAAGCCCTTGATCCTGATGCCCTTGGTTTGACTGAAAACCCCAACCTATCGTTCCTGACGCATCCGTGCCTACCCATACCGTCGGCGGAGGAGAGGTCCATGACATTACCGAGTGCAACATTTCCCTCTTCGCCCAGACCGCTAGTAAGTTGTGGATTAATTTTGGTATGGGCCATAATTTTTTCGCCGGCAATAGCGGAAAATATCTGTTGCCCTCCAATATTAAACGCTTTACTTTCAACCGGCCCAACATTATAGTTAGTTGAATTCAGTTGAGAGAGCCGACCAGAGACTCCCAGATTCTGCGTGTCGTAGTTAGACTGTGAAGGAACCTGAACAGTTTCCTGCGAAATCTGTTTTGATTGTCCACACTCTGACTCAGAGTGAGAGCAGCTGTGTCCCAAACCAGCCCTATCCACTGAACTACTCGTGAGGGAACAAGGTTTGACTTTACCAGATTTACCTTGAACCCTAGAGTTTTTACATGTTTTAATGTTATGTTGACATGATTTATGCATACTTGCTCTGTCTCTGCCACCACCAGCCAGTCGTCTAGGTACCATAAAATCCTGATCCCTTGTTGTAACAATGGCATCAGTGCTTGCCGGACTAATTTCGTGAATAAGCGAGGTGCCAGGTTCAAACCGAATGGCATCCTCTGAAAAACATAAGTTTGATCCCTGATCCGTAAGGCCAGAAATCTTTGAAATCTTTTGTTTACCGAGACGTGCCAATAAGCGTCTGTCAGGTCTAAGGAACACATCCAACCTCCCGGCGGAAGTGTTAGCCTGATTGCACTGTTAACATCCTGAATGACTCGTTGTGAATGTGACGGTTCAGATACGACAGGTCTACGACGGGTCTCATCTGAACACTGTCCCTTTTGGGAACCAAAAATAGCTTGGATGTGAAGACTGGGTAATTTTGAGGGACCGGGATGATGACATTCTTGGCCATTTCCGTGACCAGTGACTCCACCTCTAAAGAAACTAGATTCGCCGTTGTCGGCTGACGTAAACGAGGTCGCCGGAGCCACTGCCAAGTGATGCCTTTGCGTGCCACCATCCTTGCCCAAGTGTTTAACGGCCATGCTTGGTGACACGTTCGGAACGACCCAGTTAGCAGACAATGGTTCGCCGGCTGTACTACCCTCGGATCCACCCGCCTTAAGACCGGCCCCGGGAATGAGAGAGACATTAGTTTTTTTATGGTGGTGGAGGTGGTGGTGGTGGACGCTTCGCCGGCTGGCTGGCGTTGGCAGAAGACATGCCCTGACCTGGTTTATTATAGCCTCGTCCTTTCTGACCTGTAAACTTACCCTGTTGGTACCTGTACTGACCTTGAGTGGAGGACTTAGGTAGATGAAAGGGCTTAGATCCCCCCGGCTGTGCTTTTGCGACTGGCTTGGGTTTGGGGAAGTTAAAGGCAGGTTTCTTAGAAGGGGCGGGACTATGTTTAAAGGCCTGAGCCATATTAAAAACGGTTCTCCACACCTCAGGGGACATTAAAGAGGGAGTGAGCACTGGTGACATGACCACCTGATTCGCAATACGATCAGGAAGGACATCCTGAGATCCTGTCGTGCTCGCACCGCCTCAAGCAAGGCTGTGCGTATGTCACCCAATGACTGAATTGACGACTGAAGGAGCAGTCGCCGAGACAGTTCAACCAATCTTCTAGCATCCGCGTCTGGGATTGCCTGAGTGGACCGGAGCATCGATTTAGCCACCTGTTGCGTCACAATGTACTGTGAGAACAGTCGAAATGCTTTCCTCGTAGCCTAAATTCTCGGTCTAGGTGAGTAGGGGTAGGGGTAGTGGAAGGATCCTTGAGTTCACATAAATTGATTTTGGGGGCAGCTAAGAAATCAAACAAAGCCGAAGGGACTCCGCCGGCAGAACACACTGGCATTGAAAACTAAGAATGACTATCCTGAGGGATCTGGTGGGAAGTTTTTGAGGTGAAGGTGGTCGCAAAGTTCTGAGCCTCCGTCTTCCAATCCACCCAAGGTCCCGGACCCAACTGCCCTACCTTCAACACTGGATTAGCGGCTGAGTCTGTGACAGTTTGCAAATCAAGTTCTGGTGTGAGGGTTGACAGTGTCTTTATGTCATTAAAACCATCGTGCTTGGACCAGTCAGAAAACAGTTTCGAAGCTGAGGCAGGGGGCAGGGCAGGTTTAGCAGTATAAACAAAATAGTCCTGGTGATAATAATTAGGAATGACTTTAACATTAACATCTAGTACATTCCCCAAAGTATCCAAGGTCCTTAAATTTTTAGATTTATTGCCTTGTATTACGCACTCACGTGGCACCGGAAGTTCCCCTGACAAGGTAGGTTGAGCGACCTCTGGATTAGTGGGGATCAAATGAACCCATGACTCATCTGGGCCGTATAGTAAGGGCATAGCTACCTTTCTCATAGGTGCTTTATCTAAAGGGGGTGGATTGACATCCGTTATAACCCTTACATTCGAAGTAGTCAGTGCCGCCGTAGCAGGCCTAGTGACCACCGATGGTGACATAGAGGGAGGGTGAGGGATCTGAGTCAAAACAATAGAAGTCATCAGAGGCCGGACGTTAGAACCTGTCATAGGAGCTCCCAGGTCCACTGTAGGAGTCTCCGGCTGTTGGGCAAAAAATTTAGTGAGAGCATTAACTAGCAGCCCATCTATTTCCTCTGCTGTGACAAATGTATTCGATGATGAACTCAAAGGTGAATCATTACGATCCTGTGCGGCGTCTAAAACTGACCCTGACTCCTGCACTTCCATGTATGAGATGATAGATACATCGTCTTTGTCATCCGGCTCACCACGAGAGGATTCCGCCGAAGCCGGAGTCTCATCTTGTTGTAAAGACAAGTCAGGAATAGATGATGGGATCGCCACGTCCCGGTGGCCATCAGCCACTGTTTGTGTAGTTCTAGCCATAGGTTGAGAAAACCGCCAAACACCCATGCCTTTGCCTACACTCCCTTGGGAGTCTGACATACCCTCAATTATGGAGTTCCCACTTGACTCTGCCAGTGGACGATCACTGTCCACTGAACTCTCCAAATCTAGAGTTAAAATACTAAGAGGTAAACTATCTTTTGGTACTGGTACTAAATTCTCCCTATGAGATTACACACTAGCTCTGTTGGGGGTAGAGGTATGACGAGAGGCACTAGACTCCGGTGAACGCCGGGAGGCCTTTCGATCATGTGAGTCCTTCCGTGAAGATTTGTGGCTACGGTGCGACCGCGAACTGCTCTTGGGTTTAGAGGATTTCTCGCTATATTCACTTGTTGACCCCTCTGTCTTACTCTTCTTGCTCGTTGGTGAAGAAGAGAGACTCGGCGGCTGCTGCCTAAGCGGGGACCTGGATTTAGATCTCGCCCGTGACGAGGAGGCTGCCACCGGGGGCGTCGGTTCCCGCTGTCGCTTAGCTGTGCCTGGGGCTGGGGCAAGTATAGAACCCTGTCCAGTCTCTGTTGGTTTACGAACAGTTACTCTAGAGGGACGTTTAAGGGGAGGGTGCTCAACTAGTAACTTATCCCATAACTGGACATTATCGCATTGAAGTGACTTATGAGCCACAATAGTAGTATAAGCGGTCATCTGCTGCCTGACCTCCCGTAAGGCGAACGCTGCGGTCTTGTCATTGTCTTGTAAGACTTTTAAACTGAGTTGAGAGCAAAAGGTACAGTTTCGCATCACCCACAGACCCCTTGAGCGGTCGAGACATTTAACATATTTTATACATAGGGTGTGTGCAAAAATAGGGATACCTGAACAGGAGGGCGTAATGCATAAAGCAAAAACCGGGGCAAAGGTAGCCATGACAGAGACTGGTGGGAAACTTACTCCAGGTTCTGTATAGACCCGCCGGGACCCAGCTCTGGAAAAAAAGAAAATTTCCAGGAATTAATGCTCATAAGGTTAATCCAACATGTCCGCACACAAGTGTTAAATAACCCGCCGGGTAACGAGACGCAATCCACAACGACTACGGCTCGCTACGCGGTGGGGTTCCTAAGTAAAAGATTTCAAATTATCTTAACTTGTCCAAAAAGATTTATGAATACCCTCTGACATAATATAAAGACCCGCATGGCGTTTATAACTGATTTTTTAGTCTTTCCGGTGGTGTTTGTTTCCAGATTCAATTTTTGGAAAAAAACCCTAAAAAAGACGCCGGCCCCCGAATTATCTCGTAGATCAAAAACTGGGAAGCCTGACACATATACGAGACCTAACTTCTCCCGAAGTATCTTTTTAGATCGCCGTATGCTGAAGGCGGCGATACAAAACGTATCCCTCAATTGTCTGGTTAACTAACTGAATTGTAAATTCGTTATTCCCACCCTTCCAGGGAGCACCCGCCGGGCGTGAATATTAGTTTTAAAAACTGTTAACCCCAATTACGCCTTAAGCTGAAGGCGGCGATACAAAACGTATCCTTCAATTGTCTGGTTAACTAACTGAATTGAAAATTCGTTTTTCCCACCCTTCCAGGGAGCACCCGCTGGGTGTGAATAATAGTTTAAAAACGTTAACCCCAATTGTGCCTTAATTCGCCGTATGTTGAAGGTGATACACAATGCATCCATCAAAGTCTGGTCAACTAAACTGAATTTCTATTGTAAATTCGTTCATCCCACCCTTCCAGGTTGCACCCGCCGGGTGATTTAAAGTTAACCCCAACCAATCCTATCCCCACTTCTTTGTAAAAGATCGCCGGGGAGGAAAAACAACAACAGCTTAGGTTTTTATTGGCTTTGCAAAACCGAAAAAACTACAAACACGTGTCCGTATAAACACTGTTAGATGGGTACAGCCATCCCGCCAGGATTCATAAGGGGCCTGAAACAGGCACCACAGAGACGCAGTCCTGGGGAGCCACAGACACCCACTCGCCGGGGAAACAAGCCTGTTTTTAAACCACGCGTGGCTAAAACTCGGCAACCAGCCGGGATTTTCATGGTGTAACCGAGAAAAACCCGCCGGAAATAACCCACCCCGTCCAGATACCATCTGAACGCAAAACAGGACCGAGGCGTAGCCAAAACACAACTAACGCCGGGCCCAACATAGTCCGAGGAATTAGCCAATACACAACTAAACCAGGACACATAAATAGTCCGTGGAATTAGCCAATACACAACTAAACCAGGACACACATGACACACTAGTACATATTTATAACATAAATCAATAACACTTGTACATGTGGCAAAGCTACGAGAGGCTGGCTAGGCCTAGGCAGACGGACATAAAAGTAAGCATGTCGTAATATAAACAAAAAGCACTGAATTATATCACAACAGGAACCACCGTCAACACACCACTGTAGCAAACACTTCCGGCAAAGGGAAGAACTGACTCGGGACCCAGAAAAAACTTCACTAAGTGCAGAAAAATACGCTGGGAACGTCAGCAAAAATAAGCTACCTCATCAGAAAGATAAAAGGAAGCAATAATAACGCGTAATGAAAGCCGCCTGCATCACAAAGCTAGCTAACAGTGAAAAAGTTCACAAGTCCACAACAGGACCACGAGGGTACATCCGAAATAGATGTCCCAAACACACGACCCAAAATACACTGCACTGCGGGCAACCAGCCCAGGACACTCCTGCTACGCATATCCTAACCTTACTCGATACATCCCGGAGTAAACAAATGAGAAAAAACTCACTAGGGACGCAACAAATGCGGAACCAACGGAGCGTGGGGAGACACGTCCGGGCAGGCTGAGCGCAGAGCAGAGAAGGAAGAATGACGCCTGAGTCAGCGTCTGGTCAAAGATCCACACAAGTACATCCACGATATTATGGAAAGTTTATTGAATAGTTATTCTTATTTTCTATTTGTTTTTATATTTTACAAAGTTTTTTCGTAGTGAGAACCCAATTCATAATGACTGAAGCCATGAGTGAGGTCGCGTGCGCTCATGATGAAGGCTCCTCATATTTTAGATGCTCTGCGCGGTAGATTCAAAACTACGGCGGATGAGTGTTTGAAGAGGGTGCCTTATGTAATAGGCATGTTCGTCAATGATGGAGGGGCCACTAATAAATAATAGATATCTTATAAACTAAAAAACAAATTTTTGAGCTGTATAACCAGCTTGATTTATCAAGTATCACAGCTCGTGAACTTATCACATAGTCCGGCGAAGGTTCTAGGGGCCCTGAGCTCTCTAGTACCCCCCTTCCTTTTCACCATTAAGAATTAAACTTAACATTTGTAGCACATAGACCAACTAGAGTACTAGACCCTCTGGTGTAAGGCCACACGGGTACATTTTGGTTTATCCAAAGCCACAGACAGGTATCGCCTCATGAAAGTATGATTGGACGCCCACAACTTCTTGTTAGCTATGTCATCAATTGAGTAATTTTTCAAAAATCGTAAAGAGAATGCCCATTTTCTGATGTCGTGGGCCCTTCCAGGATTACTTTCACGAATTACATCTACGAGCAAGGAAGCCAATTTTCTTCTTGTGACGCGATTACCTGTACTATTGACCCATAAGGCTCCCTGCTGTTGGGGCTGAGAAACCCTCATAAACTTTATTAAAGCTTGAACAGGGCATAAGACATGGTGTGTAGTTCCGCGTTTCAGGGCCGGGACCGTAAACTCAGAAAACACACGATCACTATGTTCGTTTTTGGCAACAAACGTGGGAGATGGAGCAATTTGTAAATTCTCATTAAGTCACCCAAACCTGAGGCAATTAGGTTCGTTGCTCATCACCGCCAGCTCAGACACCCTGTTATCTGTGGCCAAAGCCAAAAGGAACACAGCCTTCTTTAATAATGAGTCAAAATCTGGCGCATGATTATACTTGCGCGAATGAAGCAAAGACTATAGGTTTGACTCCTGCAAGGAGATAAAGAAAACCTAATATTTAGTAGTGGCCCCTGTAATCATTGACGATTATGCCTATTACATAAGGCACCCTCTTCAAACACTCATTCGCCGTAGTTTGAATCTACCGCGCAGAGCATACAAAATTGAGGAGCCTTCATCATGAGCGCACGCAACCTCACTCATGGTTCAGTCATTATGAAATTGGGTTCTCACTACGAAAAAACTTCGTAACAAATAAAAAACAAAAAGAAAATAAGAATAACTATTCATAAGCTTTCCATATAATCGTGGATGTACTTGTGTGGATCTTTGACCAGACGCCGACTCGGGCGTCATTCTTCCTTCACTGACATATCAAGTAAACCAAAGTCCTTAATACATCAACGAATGGGAAGGGGATGGTCGGGAGGGCCCCAGTCGTCAATGATTACGGGGCCACTACTAAATATTAGGTTTTCTTTATCTCCTTGCAGGAGTCAAACCTATAATTTATTAGTGGCCCCTCCATCATTGACGATTATGCCTGATATCTAAGACTGGAGGGGGACATTCGTAATCATATCATAACTCTGGCAAAAGCAGATAATCAAACACCCACATAGTATTCTTACTTTGTAAAAAAGATATATTTGGGTGCATATGTATGTTTCACGTTGTTTATGCCACATAATGAAGGGTTGGCCCTTCCGGCGGGATTTGTAAAGTGAGACTTATTAACAACGTGCCTCTAGTTGTTTTGCGTGGTTTTTCCGCCGGGAAACTTCTAACGCCACTTTCACACATTCACGATGTTGGTCCCGATGTAGCCCGAGGTACACAAATTGGTACATCGGCAGAGACAGTGACACGATGTACGCGTTTTGACGACGAAGCCACGACGGTGACACGTCGTGCTACGACGGGCCAGATGGTACCACGGTTGCAACACGACGGCGCCACGTCAATGCTGTAACGGTCAAAATTCCGGTCAAAACCGTACCCCGACGTACCGCGACGTGGCAGGAGGGAAACACGACGAGGGGTGATGGACTTATGATGGTGACACGTGGCCGACCCGACGAGGAGGACGACGCCACAATGTCAGGCAGCCTGACAGATATCGTCAATACATATGGTGTTAAAGGTATTACGTTCAACCAACGGTCAAGTTTAAGGTAAGATAAGGTCGAATTATTTCTTTGTAAGGTATAGGCGTATGAAATTTTTTATATAAAATCAAGTTTTTGTCGTAGAGAGCTGGTTCTTCGTAAATAACAATCTGTATTCATTGCCGATATACGAAATTAATATCTAAAAACTGTATCGAACGTTAAATTATATGAAAATAGACCATGAAGTGAAGCGAAAATATTTACCAGTGGGTGACAGCGGCGACGGACAAAAAATATTCAGGAAAAATAAAAGTTTTGATCGTACATTGGCCATATATGTACCATTAGAAAGCTAATGAAAAATCCTATATATCACTTGCTTACAGAATATTCATTGTCCCACAATTTATCGGTGAAAATGGGGAGGGAAAGTACGGGCGGACTGAACAGTAACCTTCACCTACGGTGAAATTCCACATATTATTATGATTTTTTATTTTTTATTTTTTTGCCGTTCATAAAAAAAAAATAAAAAAAAAATTATTATGGGTGAAAACCAATTGAGAGCGAATATTTTGGTGCGGCTGGGATTCTATAAAAACAAAAAACTTGTTATAGATTTATTTCTATAAAATCCAATATTGATGATAGCATATTCTAAACACCGCCATCATGTTCAGCGGAAAAAAATGCTGTGATTTAGTATGAAAATAAAAATAACGATAAAAAAACGATATACCGGTACCGGTATATCTCATATAGTACAGTATATATATAATATAACAGTGCGTTTAATCTCCACAGGTAGGCTACACTTCGTGATGAATCATATTTTCTCTAATTGTGGAAGGTAAAATGTATTGATATAAACCTATCTTGTGCAAAAGGATTGATATAAACATAGCTTGTGTAAGGATGGAATCGTCGAAAACACAGGAACAATCTCCTCTATCTAAACCCATCCACCCACACAAACACAAACGTGTGTCGGGGTCGTCGGGGAGCGTCGTGTTACCCGCGGTGCGGGACGTGGCAAATCGGGCTTGGCCACCAAAGTTTTGGATTTGTTCAAAAATTTTGCACGATGGACTTTTGGCGTGGTACCATCGGGTAACGTCGGGTACAACGTGTCGATGACGTGGGTCTGGCGTGTCTGCATCAGGTTTCATCGGCATCGACGTGGCGGCGTCGGGGTATAAATAGTTATAATATATTACAGTAAAAGTCATGTAATCCAAATGGCAGCGGACCGACAGTGCTTCGGATTAGTGGAGTATTCTGACAACACTATAAATACGCACATGATGAATAAATAAAGACCTGATAGGGTATAGGCCTATACCGTATATACCGTATATAATATTCCGACGACCCCGACACACGTTTGGGATTGCACCACGTTGTGTCCCGATATTCAAATCGGGGTACATCGGGACCAACATTGTGAATGTGTGAAAGTGGCTTAAGAGTTATATTAAAATTCAAAACATCCGCCGTCTGGTACAGGATTGTTGTGGATTGTTGTCTGTTTTGTTTACGGCGTATAGTTTGATTCTGGCTGAGCCGGCATGTAACTAAAATGGTGTTTAGGAGGTCCGGCTATACCTTCTCCTTTATCACCGATTAATCTCCGCCGCAATTAACTTAACAGGTACAAACGTTCATTGCTTGGTACATTTGGACGTTTTATCCTGGGGGTGCATCGTGGGGAGCCACGTCCGCCGGGATCTTAACGGCTGAGCCGAGAAACGAACTCACCCATCCCTATCTTGTTGCTTTCAGTTATCTGTATTGCTCGTATGAAAGGCGCTGGTCCGCCGGGATTAAGAATTAACATCTACAGTTGCGTTGTCGCCGGATTTAGTTCTTACGTCACAAGATGAGATAAGGGTCAGTGTTTTACACTTAGGTAAGAAGTTATTATATAAGTAGCACATGGTAGGCTACTCACTACTCTCTTACATTTCTGGGGAATGTAATTAACGTTAAGGGAACTAAGATTGTCTAGTATTATTCAACTCTTCTTTTTCTTGAACGTTGGAGATATATTTATTATATATTAATAATAATAATAATAATAATAATAATAATTCTTTATTCCAGACACATAAGATAGATACAGTATAAATACAGTACGACCTAATGGTCCATATCACATACACTTCTCGTCAGAGCACAGATAATAATTATACACAAAGATATATTAATAAAGACACAATAAAATAAAAAATACAGTAGGCCTATTTACAGAATAGAGCACATATCACATTTTGTCACAATATAACACAGATAGGCTAACTAAGGCTATTGCTCAATGTTGGTTAACACCTATTGCACAGATCATTGCTCATAGTTCAATTAGACCTATATATTACATTACAGCACATACTATGTGTGCAGCAGCTTCTGCCAGTGAGATATAATACGGGATTCATAGATATGATCACTAGACCAAAGAGCTACAATCAGCGTGTTACTGGAGGATTGCAGTCGCTGCGAAAAGCTGTACACCAGTCTCCTGATGACAGCCCGACAGCACTGCACATCCAACAGTGTGCACACCATACTAGTGCTTTCATATTTAGAGAGACCAATGAACATCTTGAGTATATTATGATAGGATGTACACAGACCATTTATGGTGGCTCTCTTATACTTCCACCACAAATGGGCCGTGTACATAGAGGAACAATATGTCCGGAACAAAGTGACTTTAGTTTCCCAATTACACATGTGGAATTTTCTCAAGATGGTGTTACCACGTAAATATAGCTGTCTGCGCTGACGGCCGATATCTGCATCATCTGAGCAATCGTTTGAGATAATGTGTCCCAGGTATTTTATTTTGTTTACTTCTTGAATAATTTGATTATTGAGTGAGAAATTTGGCAGTTTACTTTTATACAGTAATTTTGATCTAAATATAAGAACAGCACTTTTCAGTGGGTTGAATTTAACACAATGTTTACTACCAAAAGATTCACATATATCAAGAAGTTTGCTCAGACCCGCAGAAGACGGTGCAATAATGACCAGATCATCAGCATACATGAGATGGTTGATGATTTTATTCCCACCATAACATCCAATCTGCTCTTTATTCAATTTATCACTTAATTCATCCATATATACATTGAATAAGTAAGGTGAGAGAATACTACCCTGTCTCACTCCATTGGTTACTGTAAAGGAATCCGAAATAATGTTACCCCATCTTACATTAAATGTTTGATTGGCGTACCAGTACTTCAAGATTCTCAGTATATAGGATGGCACTCCCCTTGTTGCTAATTTATCAAACAGGATATTGTGGCAGACTCTGTCAAATGCCTTACTAGCATCAAGAAAGCATGCAAAAATAGAGCTGTTCATTTTGATGTACCCATCCACTAGCTCCTTCAGAGTGTAGATGCACTGGTCCGTACCATGATTCTTTTTAAAACCAAATTGATTACTATTAGTTGAGATATACACTGAGATTCTGTCTAAAATTATTAACTCTAGTATCTTACTTACAATACTGGCAAGGGCAATAGGTCTATAGTTGTCTTTTGATGTAATTTTGCCAGCCTTGTCTTTAATTACTGGTATCAAGGTAACGGACATCATAGATTCTGGTAGGAAACCATGGATTAGAAAGCTGGTAAAGCAACTGCTGAGTTTCTCCAAGAGGAGAGTGGAGGAGTACTTCAAATGTTCAGCATATATACCATCAAAACCACAGGATTTGTTAGCATCTAGCCTACTTATTGCAGCCTTGATTTTTTCACTTGTAACTTTAATTGTGTCATATTTTTCTTCTTTGTTACACTCTGTTGTAGCAGCAATGGTATTTCCTTGGTGCCCAACAGAGTTAAACAAAGTTTGGTAATGTGTTTTCCAAAGATTGGCTATGTTATTAGTACCAGAGATCCCATCTACACTAACGGGTAGAGGTGTGCAGCTATTATGCATTTTTTTAATATCCTTCCAGAAGGCCAATGTGTCTTTGCTAGCAAAGATTTGCTAGCAGATATTAACCCTCTCACGTTCTTGACGCAATTTTGAGCCTATTAGGGATACTTTAAAACCTGTATTACCATCAGGGGTATTTAGAAACCTTTAGTTTAGTTACTTCAACCTCTGCAGTTGTCTTTGAGTTAGCTGTGGGCAGAAAACTAATTTTGGAGAGGTAATTATAAGAGTGAGAGAACTCTATTTAGTATTGGTAATCTGGCAACCTCTGCGTCATATGGTCGTGAGAGGGTTAAGCTTGCCGACCTAGCGTGTCCTGATGAGCATTGATTCTTGGATCTTTCTCATCCTCTGGTTCGCATGTAGGACACCTAGGACGGTTGGCTATCTCCCTGGCAGGAGGAAGTTTATCATGGATAGGAGTACTTTCTCCTTTTGTGCTGCTTTGGGTCGTACAATTATAAAGGTCATCGGGCACTCTCGATGTGTTAAGTGTGTTCCTTGTTTAGACCGATCTCGTGGTAGTTGGCTTTCCCAATCATGCCTCGAGTGTTCAGCCCTCCGCAATGCTTATTTAAAACCATGCAGATAGTCGGTGCAAGACTATTTTACTTCATATTCAGTCAGTGTATTTAACGTACCGTTAGACGGTAGCCCGCAAAATCTTGACTATCGGATGACCATATATTCGAAGATTTGCTTCAAGGGGCATCAGTTACTTCAGCCCCTGAGGGGTTTCTGCTCGTGAGTCTTCCTTCCGCCAACCCAAGCGACCTTGGACCTCAGATCCGCCGGACGCACCTCGGTGGTCTAGCCAGCAGGACAGGTCCCGCTCACCTAGACAATAGACCCAAGTTGCCTTCTGTTGAACAAGCGGCTAAGAGGTCTCGCTCGAAGTGGTGGCAGGAGACTAGCGAGCGTATGACTGCTCCAGACCACCGCGGCGAACCTACTGACACGAATCTCAGCTCCCTCCTCCCTCTCTCACTCGCTACATACTGAATTATATGGGGAAAGTACCGAATTACATGCTTTTTGCACTCGCGTTGCACGGTTATTGCAAGAAAACTAGCCATCATAAAAGGATCGTTATGGTGTCATTCGAAAGCTCTGTTTATGCCCTTTCAGGGATAGGTACTTGTTTTACGTTCTGGGTCTTATTTAGGCATGAAAATGATCACGTAAACAGCCCTATTTTGGCTAAAAACACCCCGCTGGGCGGTACATATAAATAAACCGCATAGGCCGCTCGTAAGGTGTTAATACCTTTATAATCAACCTATAATAGGCACATATGGATAAGTATTAATGCTATTTATGGTAAAATAAATATTTTAGTGATGGAAACAGCTCAAATACATGCGCACAGGCAGAGGTGTTCATTACCCCCCATGCGCACTTCAGAGATTAAAGGTGAATTACACAAAGATGAAAAAAAAAGTGAGATAAATTATTCAGCAGAACGTTAAATGATCTAGTAATACACCATTATTGGAAATATCCTTAAATTTGCCCCTAACATATAAAATAAATTGGGTCAAGTTAAAGGTAAATTTATGTTGCCTGACAACTATCGGAATCTAGACGTCATCACAATACTGGAAGGCGCGAAATTTGCAAGACAGTCAACTACCAGATGCCGCCAGATATAAAAAAAAAAAATATTTGTTTTCTTTACTGACATAAATTTACTTTATTATACACAAACCTGAGCATCCTTAATATGTTTTAATGCATACAAAATATACATCTTACTAGGTATGCAGATTATGAAATTCACCTTTAATGTAATTATTTTTGGTGTTTTGGGCAGTGTTTTTTAGCTTTGATGCATAGGTTATTTTCAATTAGGTTTTGGACACTGCCTTTAGTGTTTTTTCATCTTTTTGATAAACTTTATGTACCTATACTGGATCGCTAGTATACCTAGTGCCTGCTGCTTGTGGTGGTCCACTCCCCACTTCAAGCTTGATAAACTTTATGTTCATATGCTGGATCGCTAGTATACCTAGTGCCTGCTGCTTGTGGTGGTCCACTCCCCACTTCAAGCTTTGATAAACTTTATGTCATATGCTGGATCGCTAGTATACCTATGCCTGCTGCTTGTGGTGGTCCACTCCCCACTTCAAGCTTGATAAACTTTATGTTCATATGCTGGATCGCTAGTATACCTAGTGCCTGCTGCTTGTGGTGGTCCACTCCCCACTTCAAGCTTGATAAACTTTATGTTCATATGCTGGATCGCTAGTATACCTAGTGCCTGCTGCTGCTTGTGGTGGTCCACTCCCCACTTCAAGCTTGATAAACTTTATGTTCATATGCTGGATCGCTAGTATACCTAGTGCCTGCTGCTTGTGGTGGTCCACTCCCCACTTCAAGCTTGATAAACTTTATGTTCATATGCTGGATCGCTAGTATACCTAGTGCCTGCTGCTTGTGGTGGTCCACTCCCCACTTCAAGCTTGATAAACTTTATGTTCATATGCTGGATCGCTAGTATACCTAGTGCCTGCTGCTTGTGGTGGTCCACTCCCCACTTCAAGCTTGATAAACTTTATGTTCATATGCTGGATCGCTAGTATACCTAGTGCCTGCTGCTTGTGGTGGTCCACTCACCACTTCAAGCACACCTACTAGTCTTACACCGGCTAGTTTAGGTTTATGGCTCTAGTTAGTTGGCTTACATGTTCCCTAGGTCCGCCCACTCCCTTAACTCCGGGGGTGGTTCGGTCCTAGGCTTACGTGTCCGAGATCCCTTGAACTGGTGGTCCCTGCTCTACCGGCGGGCGGACCCATCTGTACTATTCCGCTCCACTCGCGGTTGTACCCCTGTGTATAAACGCAGCCCCGCTCTTATACAGACGGTTGGTTGTGCTTATTTCCCACACTTGCCCTGCCTATCAACCCCTGTGTGCGGCTCCTGTGTTGCTCACACTCCATGTTTTTCTTATAGCCTGCTCATCGGACCGCTCCGCAGGTGTACGGTTCCGCGTCCTGGGCGGTAGTGTCCGTTCCTGCTCTTAGGCGGTCCAGTTTGCGCTTACGGCGGGAACGTCCAGGCCTCCTGCTACGGTTCCTACCTTTTGCCACCACCTTCCACCCTTCTACTGGGTTGTCAGGTACTTGTTTAGGCACTTTTTGGTAGTGGGGTGTTTATCATTTTTTTTTTTTTCTTTTTTTTTTTCTATGTGATTGAGGGAGGCAAAAGGCATAACTGCCTATAGCGAGTGCCTCCCCCATAGTTGAAAGAGTGACAGGGCCAAAATCAAGGGACGTTCGAGCCAAAATGCCGGGACACACGGAGCTTGAAGCAATTTAAGTCATAGGAAGAGGGAAAGACTGATTCTGGGAGAGAGTTCCAGAGCTCAGATGTTGAGTAGAAGAAAGTTTGAGAGTAACGTTTCACTCTTGGGTTGGAGAGTTGCACAGAGTAGGGGTGGGATTGAGTTGCAAGACGGGTACCACGTGCCCTACGTAAAGGAGGTGGTATGCACTGGGATAGCTCTGAGGAACACTGATTATTATAGTAGCGATAGAATAGCGAGAGAGATGCAACATTGCGGCGGAGAGAGAGAGATTGCAGAGAGTTGGTGAGTGGACGGGAGTTAATGATACGAAAGGCCTTCCTTTCAACTTTGTCTAGGAGAGCGGTGTGAGAGGAACCTCCCCACACATGTGAACAATACTCAATACAAGGGCGCACTATGCCCCTGTACAGAGCAAGAAGCTGTGCAGGGGAAAAGAACCCCCTAAGGCGGTTGAGCACACCCAGCTTCTGGGAGGCTGCCTTAGCAAGACTGGTAATATGGTCCTTCCAAATGAGAGCAGAAGAAAAAGAGACACCAAGAATATTGAGAGAAGATGAAGGGTTGATTTTTGTATTGTTGAAGAATAAGGGATAGTCCGCTGGGAGATCCTGACGGGTAGATAGATGGAGAAATTGGGTTTTGGAAGCATTAAAGTTAACAAGGTTTTCTCTGCCCCAATTGGAAATAGTATTTAGATCAGAATTTAAGAGTTCTATGGCTTCATTACGTTTGTCGTTGAGGGACTGCTGGCTGGGGCGTTCTGAAAAACTAATGGAGTAGTGTAAGGTTGAGTCGTCTGCGTATGAATGGATGGGAATTAAGGTACAGTTAAGGAGATCATTTATAAAAATTAGAAAGAGAATAGGAGATAGAACAGAGCCCTGAGGAACACCGGAGTTTATAGGGTGAGGAAGTGAACAATGGCCGTCCACAACCGCAGCTATGGAACGGCCGGAAAGGAAATTAGAGACAAAGGCACAGATGGAGGGATAGAAACCGAAGGAGGGTAGTTTAGAAATTAAAGATTTATGCCAGACTCTATCGAAGGCTTTCGATATGTCTAGTGCAATAGAAAAAGTCTCACCGAAGTCCCGAAAGGAGGATGACCAAGAGTTAGTAAGATATGAAAGAAGATCACCAGTAGAGCGACCCTTAAGGAAGCCATACTGGCGATCTGAGAGCAGATTATGAGAAGAGAAATGCTTAAGAAATTTGGAAGCAAGAATAGTTTCAAAAACTTTAGAAAGACAAGAGATAAGAGCAATTGGACGATAGTTGGAGGGTTGAGAGCGGTCACCCTTCTTTGGGACAGGTTGAATGTGAGCAAACTTCCAGCATGAAGGGAAGATGTTAGAGGATAGACAGAGACGAAAGAGTTTGCCTAGGCAGGGAGTCAGCACGGAAGCACAGTTTTTGAGAACAACAGGAGGAACACCGTCCGGACCGTACGCCTTATTGCCTTATTAGTGTTAAGCCCAGTTACGGCGGGAACGTCCAGGCCTCTTGCTACGGTTCCTACCTTTTGCCACCACCTTCCAACTGGTGACAACTGGGTTGTCAGGTACTTGTTTAGGCACTTTTTGGTAGTGGGGTGTTTATCATTTCTTGGGAAGGGTGCCATGTTCCCTAGGGCTGGACCCCACTCTGGGGTGGGCTCCAGCTCTGGTGCTCACAGTTTTGTGTGGGGGGTTCCTGCTCCTTCCTGTACCATGACCATAATTGCTATACTGCACTATCCTTGTCATTTCTGCTATATTCGTCCTTCCTGTACCATGATCATATTTGCTATACTGCACAATAATTGTCGTGCTGCTATATTTATTTGAGTTATATGTTATACTGCTATATTGCTCTCACCACTGTTTTCACTTCCACTAGTTCTAACAGTCACCTTTTTCCAACACTCCTGATGCCATCCAGCCGCTGCTTATAATAATGTAATAATTATAATAATCATTATAATAATAATATTCATTCTTAAAGCTAGCGTATGCTAAGCCAGCAGAGTTATATATATGCTATACTGCTATATTGCTCTCACCACTGTTTTCACTTCCACTAGTTCTAACAGTCACCTTTTTTCTTACACTCCTGATGCCATCCAGCCGCTACTTATACTAATATAATAATTATAATAATCATTATAATAATAATATTTGTTCTTAAAGCTAGCGCATGCTAAGCCAGCTAAGGATAGCCCAATAAGGCCGATTAGGCGTATTGCCATTGGGGTCCTGTACTACGACCCCATCCCCTTGCTCAAGGGGGATGGTAACAACTCAGTGCTTGTAAAGAACCCTTTAATGTGCCGTGCGTGGGCACCTTCTGGGTGGTAGTCCAAGACGCTAGTCACTCTACCAGCGAGCCACCCCACCTGTCCTCGGGATGCCATGCAGGGACAGGGGATTGTTGCCTCCACGTGGCGTGTTATACGACTAACGTATACGGACCTCGCCGTTGTGGGGGTTGCCTTACTGCCTTGCTGGATTTTGAGCACTGGCCTGGTTCTATGGGTGCATCAGTGACTACGGGGAGGAGGAAGCGTTGCCACTCCCGCTCTACTTCTCCTTCTCACCGGTACCATTCAGCGTACCCTGCGGTGAGGATCCGATCTCCCTGGAGGGCCGCAGAATCAACGACCTTCATGGCCATGAAGAGGTCTGCCCAAGTGGCTCCAGTGGAGCCTCCTCCTCGCCGTTCACTTGCCTATATAACTAAGGCAAGAGATGTCCCATGCAGGTCTCCATGGCCTCCTTGGGAGCCGACATACTAAAGGATTTCAAGGCAGCTATGGTCGAGCTGCGGGCCCTGGAGGGGGCTCCTATCCCTGTTCCTCCTCCGGCGCCTGTGGTGGCTCCCTTGCCACCTCTGATGGCTCATCTCTCCATCTGGCCTGATGTCCCCGCTGATACTCCCGTCGTCAGCCCCTACTCCGCCACCTACTTTCATCCTGCCGGAGTGGGCCTGGATTTGGTTTCCCAGCCCCTCTCGGTCCCCACCTAGTTCTGCATCTCCGAGAAGTGTAGTTTGGCTGGAAGTCTTTGGAGGGGTCATCCACCATCCCCCCTCCGGAGTCCACGTTCGTGTCTGGGCTAGTCCTGGGGTCTTCTGGCTTTCCTGCGTGGGCATGGATAAACGCGCCGACGATCTCCTTGCCCCTTCTTCACGGCCCCGGACACGCTTGCAATAGACCGGGACTTCCGGCTCCGCCCACACTTGGGCCGTCACCTCTCGTCCCTCCTCAACCGACTGGTGCTGGCCGTGGTGTTGCTGCACTGATTGACGCTATGCCGCTAGGGGACCACCAGCAGGCCTTCGAGCATGCGCGGCGGATTTGCCTCCAACTGGTCCTCGATGGCGTCGTTGACGTCTGCCACTCCCTCTACGAGGCCACCCGTTGCAGGCAAGCCCTCCGGGTTGGCTTCTACACGAAAGCACCCTCCGACGTCAAGCCCCATCTCCTCCTGACGGTGCTGTTGTCACCGGGCTTGTTTACAGGGGAGGCTTGGAGGGTGGCTTACTTGCAGGAGGCGGGGGACTCTTATGTCTCCCAAAGGAAGGACGCGGCACAGCCCACGTCGTCCTCTACCACCCGCAGTTGCGGGGGCCGGGCTGTTCAGGACCAGGGTCGCCATTTTGTTTTGCTCTGGGAGAAGCTATGGCCGTGGGGAACAAGGATCCATGTCCTACCGTGCCTACAGGTCCCTGGACCGCCGTCCCCGTCAAGAGGGTGCACGGCAGTGTCCGGGGACCTCCTCTTTGTGAGCTGCGCCCTGGCAGGTGGAGGACAAGCCGGCGCGTGAGTCCCGTCCACCTTTTCGGGGGGGCGGACGTGGTGGCCAGTTCCACCACGACCAGTTCAAGTGGGACTACACGCCAATGATTGTGTAGTTCCTCCTGGGCAGTCCCCTCTCCCTCCTCGAATCGGTGATGGGCAGCACTCTAGGCGCCCGCACCGGCTTCTTTTGCCCACTCTACTGATGCTGGCCCCATCAGTCGTGGGCTCGTCGGGTGGTGAAGCGGGGTCTGTCCTGGAGGTGGAGGTCTCGGCCTCCTCTCAGGCGCCCTCCCCGACATTGACCAGTGTCTCCTGCATTGGCCGTAGTGCTACGGTCCATGCAAGTAAGGGGGTGTAATCACCGAAGTACAGTACCTTCACTCCTCAGGGTCTTTCTGTCTCTTGTTTTTCTGGTACCCAGGATGGGCTACGACGCGATGCGGCCGGTGGTTGATCTGTCGGTACTTGACCAGCATACCGTGAACACCCGTTTCAGATTGTTAACAGTCATTCAGGTGCGACTGGCACTCCGACCCATGTCGTAGGTGGTGACCCAGGACCTAAAGGCTGCATTATTGGCATGTGTCGATGGCTCCTCAGTTCCTGGGTTACCTGGCTCTCCAGTAAGCTCATCGGGTGTTCACGTTCAACAGACTTCCATTCGGTCCCCATATCGCACCGCGGGTCTTTACGAAGCTCGTACAACGGGCTCTGGATCCTCTGCTTCGGCAGGTGATTCGGCTCCTGTTTTCCTTGGACGATTGGCTCATCGCTGCAGACTCTTCGTCACAATGTGTACAGGACACGCTGACATTGGTCAAACGCGTCTCAAACCAAGGGTTCAGACAAAACATGCCCTGATCGTGCCTCACGCCGTCGCAAGAAGTGGCGTGGGTGGGCTTGCACTGGGACCTCGAGAACGCTCTTGTCACGCAGTGCCAGGTGAACGCGGCGACGCTTCGTCAACAGCTTTTTGCTGTGTTGCATTCTGTCTCGTTCGCGTGTCAAATCTGGGAGTCCCTGGTGGGATCTTTTCATTGGGTGTCTCTGACCGTGCCTTTCGGCCGGCTCAGGCTCAAGAGTCTCCAGGCAACAGGCACTTCCCTCTATCGCCCCCCTCCTTTGACTTTGGCCGGTACCATGCTCCGTACGTCTGAGATTGTCACACTGGGTCGCTCGGGGCAGGCTCACAGCAGCGGTGCCCTGGACTGCTCCGCCACGTACCATCTGGATAAAGGGGGGGGGGGGGGGGAACTATCCCACCTACACATCAATGCCCTGGAATTATTAAGTGCCATTGTTCTTCCTGAGGGTTCACAGGCAGGCCCTAGCGGGCAAGTCAGTGGCCTTCAGGATGGTCAACATGTCTGCGGTTCATTGCATTCTAAAGCAGGGCTCCTCCAGGTCCGTGGTCCTCCAGGTCCTGGCGGAGAAATTGTTTTATGTGGCCGAACTTCACAGCATTACCCTGCATGTGCCATACCTGCCCGGGACGGCCTATCTTTGGGCGGCTGCTCTGTCAAGGGGACGGAGCACCCAGGTCAAGTGGTCTTTAAGTCTAAAAACTTTCAACGTCCTAGCCGTCTCCGGGGGAAAATCCGCAGGTGGACTTGTTCGCCTCACACGAGATGGCCAAGCTATTGGACTTCCTTACCCGCCGGTTGCTTTCAGCGAGGACTAGGAACAGGTGGCAGTCGATATACGCTTTTCCTCCACCCAATGCATCCTGATGTGCGGAATCCTCCACATGCTGCGTGAATACCGTGGCACGGTTTGGTTGTTCGCGCTCCTCTGGCCGGCCCAAGCCTAGTACGCTCAGGTGTACCGATGGTGCCCGAGTCCTGTTCCCCTGCCTGTCTCATGCTTCCAATTGGAGCAGGTTGGAGACCTGGGGACCTCGTTGGCATTCGCATCGTGGATGTTTGTATGGCAGGGTGGTTCCCGACTTTTGGGAGCTTGTCTATTATGCTTCATCAGCGCTGGACTACGGCCACATGGACGTCTTACTTGTCTCGTTGGGAGTGTTTCACTACTTGGATTACTGACACTGTACAATCAGTTGCTTTGGTGTTCCACTCTCTTAATCGCTTGTTTGGGTCACGCACTCAAATGTTCAACACCGTTCGGAACCACCTGTATGCCATACCACTTACGCTGCGGGCATATTTGCGCTATTTAGGGCATATTCAGGCACTCCTGAATGATTAATCAAGTATCTGCTTGAAATGAAATGTATTCTGCTGGAAACTAGATGAAAATAGCTTCAAAACTTGCCTATGCGTTCTGGAATGTCTCCCGCAGCCAATGGGTTAATGCGCCTTTTTGAGACCGTTACAGGGCTGGTGCTCCCTTCAAAGGAGCTGGTTTACTTCATGAATGCCTGTTTTAGGCTCCGATTGCCCCCTCGCCAGATACCACTACAATGGTCTCTGGCATCGGCTCTGGGGCTACTTCTTTCACCTGCTTACCCTACTGACACAACACCTGTGCACTTGCTAGGGACAACATTGTTTCTTCTTGCATTAGCTCCAGTTACGGGAGTCTCAGAGTTGGCTGCCGTGTCTAGGGACCTGCATTACACTGGTTTTTCACCCTCGAATCTGTCACTTTGGCCCTTTCCGTTCATTTTTGTGGCCATGAATGTACGTGAGGCGCACGTTTTTTAGGTCGTTCATTGTGCCGGCTTTCTAACGTGGGTGCATGCATCATATGCTCTGCCCGGTTCTTGCCCTGCATACTAGTGTGCACGCCGCTGTGCCGACGTCGGGTAAGGCGCTTTGGGTGATCCCCAAGACCGGGAAGAGGTTGGGAGTGTGTGCTGTGGGAATTCCACTGTGTCGGGTGATCGGGGCCAGTAACCCTCTCACGAAGAGTACTGCGCACGACATCCTCTCCTATGCGGCGCCCATACGGTGCCTGGACATTCACACTCTTCCTGACTTCGCCGTCACTGGTTTCTGGTCCTCCACAACTCGTTTGTCCCCTCTTACCTCTCCATGTCCATGGACAGGCCGGGCCGTCCTTGTGTTGTCGAGAACAGATTTAGTCGACATGAATGAATCTTCTACTGATTAAGGGAAATGAGAATAAAGAATGTAAATAAAGGCTAGAATAAGATATATACCCACTACGAATAAGGAATAAGTCGGGTGGATGGGACTCGTTAGCCTTGGTAGGCAACTCATCTAGGGGAGACAACCTTATACAAATCCGGGTGGATGGGACTCGTCAGCCTTGGTTGGCAACCTGTCTAGGGGAGTAAACCTGATACAAATCTGTACTGCTTACCTAAGGGTAAGGCAGGTTAGTGGATGGATTAGCCGAACACCACTGTAGAAAAATAGTGCTAACAAGATACACAGAGGGCCTTAGAGTCGGACGGATCCTAAATTGAGTGGTCAATCCTGTAAGTCCTTCACTAAACTGGCTCGGGTTGTCCTTCTCACAGGGAATAGGTCCGCTTGGGGGCATTCTGTGTATGGCCACCCTCGTAAGGGGAGTAAGGCGTCCGGCAATAGATAGATAGATAGACGAATAAGGAATTAAGAGAGAACACTGATAATGGTACAGAATATAAGGATCCGACAGTCTTCTTATCTTAATCTGCAAATGTATACAATAGCTCAGAACCTACCTGTGTATATCTGTGAGTAATCATAAATCCATTATATATTAACTTCTAATATATACTATAAATCATAAATCCATTATGTAAACACGAAATACGATAATGGTGGCAGCGGTGGGATCTCTAGCTAATTCTCTTTTCGGTATTGCAACACAAGATCAAATTGATGCAGTTCACGATAAATTAGGCAACTTACAAGTCCTTACAGAAGAGGAACGTAAACAATTAAAGATTCCATACGTCCAGTAGTAATATTGAGTATTCTAGTATGTACATTTAATTGTTCACGTTCCTCTTCTGTAAGGACTTGTAAGTTGCCTAATTTATCGTGAACTGCATCAATTTGATCTTGTGTTGCAATACCGAAAAGAGAATTAGCTAGAGATCCCACAAAATCTATTGCTCCTCGTTTATTTCGCTTGGATGTCGATGATATATTTTCTACCGGACTTTCGGACATGACGTAACGTATGTAATTATGAAAATCTTGTTCAATCCTATACAATTCATTTTTTATCGAGTTGATCCAGATATCCCATTTCCCATTTTCCTTTACTAACTTAGGACTATGAGCTTCAGAATATAGTATAATGTCATGAACGTAAACCTGAGCTAAACGTAGCGGGTGTAGCACAGTTGTAGTGTCAATTTGGTAGGGAATGACATAAGTATTTCCCGTAACCACCAATCTCGCCTCTTCAGTAAAGATGACTGGATTACTTAATGTTGACTCATCCGTATTTGCTGCGGGACAGACGATCGCCAAGTAACCCAGGATTACCTGGAAGGTAAACAATATCTCACTATTTTGTTTTCACTACTATTTTCTATATTCAAGGGGACGGGGCATTACATACGCAAAGGTTGTACTCTACTATGTGATCGTAGAGAATATCTAGGTATATTATGTACAATATCATTATCAATATTATTACCTACTCTATCATCCTCACAGTCACTCTCACTCTCACTGTCATCCAAAATTAAGTGAGGATCATTTATACTGCTAGAACTATCAGTTTCGGGTATATCCGAGTGTATTGGATAAACACTTCTTACATTCATATTGTCGCGAGCTAGTAACGCCTCTTCCGGCACAACTCGGACACGGTCAGTGTGAATCGTCACTGGGCGATTATCTTTAATGCGCCGTAATTTAATTACTACTTCACTTACTTTCTCTACCAATCTATACGGACCGTTATATTTTGGTTGAAGTTTTTGTCTTTCATTTTTCCGTGGAACAACTTTGATATATACTCGGTCTCCCTCCTTTATCGCTTTTACTTTATTTCTCTTTTGGTTTCTCTCGTTTTCCTCTTGACCTTCTTCCAGGTACTTCTTACATCTTTCATACGTCCTGTTCATCTTGATTGCTACTTCATTCTTCTAGTCTTCGAGGTTGTAACTGAAAGTTTGACTTGACAAGATCGTTTGATATGGCATCTGTGGATCACAATGATACAATAAGAAAAATGGTGAGTCCTTGATCACTCGATTATATCCAGAATTATAAGCAAAAACTGCATATGGCAACATTGAAGTCCATATTCCTGAATTATCATCTACGAGTGTCCTCAAAATCCTCACAACAGTTTGATTTACTCGTTCAACTACGCCGTTTGCGCTTGGTCGGTAAGCCGTGGTACAGGTATGTTTCATATTTAAGAGCGTTTCAACTTGATCAAAACTACTTGTGAATTATTTTCCTTGATCTGATACAATCCACACAGGGGTACCATGTTTTAGGACAACATTTTCCACAAATGCTTGAGCAGTGGATTGAGCAGTTTTGTTACGTAAAGGCACTGCTATAAGATAACGTGTAAAGACGTCTATGATAGTCATGATATACTTATATCCTGTAAATATATGTGATTCATCTGGTGAATCGGCATGTGAGTCAGGCAGGGGCCCAATTAAGTCAATATGAACTCTCTGAAACGGTGCATCAGGTAATGGGTATCTTTTATAGGGACCTTGTGCATCCACTGGGGCCTTATAAAGGATACAGTTCCGACATGCACTTACGTATGCTGTGACACTCTTGCGCATACTGGGCCAATAACAAAATGATTGAAGCCGATGTATTGTTGCTCTAACCCCACCATGTCCTGCCATTGGATGATCATGGGTTAGAAACAGGGCCGCTAATATATGTGTATCCGGACAAATAACTCGATTATGTGAGCTGCCTTTCTCGTTCCCGTTAAACGGACGAATATATAAGAGATTTGTCTCGTCTTGAAGAATTAGATCTTCAAGTTTGGCCTTGAGATTTGACTCTAAATATTTACGTTCCTTTGTAGTTACACTGATCAGTGGTTTACTTTGTAGTAGGGAAATAACTTTGCCATATATAGGGTGAAGCTTCTGTTCACGTGCAATATCAATTAAATTCCACTCAATTCTGTGGTCATCTACCAATGTCTCATTGCTTGGTATATCAATTTGTTGGACCTTAGTCTCATTGCTAGGTGTATTATTGTCCCATTGCTAGGTGTATGACTCTTGTTTAACTGGGTTGCATTTTGTATAGCGCGATTGTGGGCGTTGTGCGTTGACTAACACGAACTCTCATACCTGTAATTGCTAGTACTCTATCTTCTATTTCTGTATCGACTCTTAAGCGACTCAGTGCATCCGCTACAACATTATCCTTGCCAGGTAAATATTTTGGCTGTATATCATATTCAATTACGAGAAGTTGCCATCTTGCCACTCTACCACTAGGACTAGATGTAGTGAGAAGCCAAATTAAAGGTCTGTGATCCGTATTTACTACTATCTGATATCCTAGTATTAAACTACGATTGTATTTCAATCCATAGACAATAGCTAATGCTTCTTTCTCAACTGTATAATATCGCTGTTCAGCAGGGGTTAATTTACGGCTGAAATAGGTTAAAGGTCTAAGCCTATTATGTTTATCTTCCTGCTGAAGTACTCCACCTATTGCTATATCTGACGCGTCTGTGGTGAGAACAAAAGGCTTTGTGAAATCTGGATATGCTAATACCAGTTCGTCTGATAATATAATTATGTTTGAGCTCATTAAAAGCTTTATTTTCTCTTTCCGTGAATTTAATGACTGTTTTATCTTTCCTCTTATTTGTCCTGCCTCCTGTTAATTTCGTAAGAGGTGCGGCTTTCTCGGAATAGTTTCTGATGAATTTCCTATAGTAGTTACACATTCCTAGGAAACTCTAGTTGATGCATGGTTTGCGGAGGAGTTAGCTGCTTTATAGCCTGAATTTTTGCAGGTTGTGGCTTGATTCCGTTGGTACCTACGACATGACCATAATGTACTTGCTCAGCGAAAAAACTACATTTATCCAGCCTTAGCTTGAGAGAGGACTCTCGTAGTCTCTCTAGGACAGTAGTCAGGTTGTCTATATGTTGTTCCCAGGTCCTCCCAGGTACAACTATGTCATCTAGATATACGTGTGCCTTATTTCCCACTAAACCCATCAGCACCTGATTTATGATCCTTTGAAAACTAGAGGGTGCATCCTTTAATCCAAAAGGCATCACATTATATTCAAAGTGACCATCTGGGGTTGAAAAGACAGTTTTTTTGCTTACTTTCCTCCGTCAAGGGAATTTGGTGATATCCCCTGCGTAAGTCAAGACAAGTGAAAAACTGGCTCCCCAAGCTGAGCTAGAATACGGTCTATGTTAGGTAAAGGATATCTATCATTCTTAAT
Organism: Paralithodes platypus; assembly: GCA_032716605.1. Taxonomy (NCBI): domain Eukaryota; kingdom Metazoa; phylum Arthropoda; class Malacostraca; order Decapoda; family Lithodidae; genus Paralithodes; species Paralithodes platypus. Next base: position 22,592,867 of record CM064502.1, read on the forward strand.
TAGCTTGTTCAAATTACAGAAATCCAAGCACAATCTCAATCCTCCTTCCTTCTTCGCTACCGGGACTACCGGGTTATTAAAAGAAGAACGGGATGGTCGTACTATTCCTTGTTCCATTAAGGTTTGAATCTGGTCCTTGACATCCTGAATATATTTATGAGGTATAGGATAAGGACATCTGTAAACAACCTGGTCCGAAACTGTCTCTATATTATGAACAAAATACGGACTGATTGTCAGGGGATCACTTCCAAAGAAAATACGTCAGAGAACTCCCTTACCATGGTTTTCAAAGCTTGTTTCTGTTCCACTGATAAATGTGCAAAATGTTCCTCTATGTGTTTTACTAAGTCATCACTTCATTCGTTAGGCGTCAAAGTACAGATATTATCTCTCTGTGTAGGAGATATCTCGTCCGAGATATCTAAGTCTACCTTTTCACAAACTTCTACATACCCTAATGAATCACCTGGTTTAATTTCTATTATATCTGGAGTGAAATTGGCAAATTTCATTGCAAATGTACCCTCAGATAATGCAATGATACCTTGAAAAAACGCAGATGCCTGTGTCACCCCTTCAAATGGCGTGTAAACTCCATAGACTGTATCATTAACCTCTTCTCCTTTCTGGTTCCCTCTTTCGCATGATAGCAGTACGGAGCCATATTCCCAAGGGCAGAGTTTTGTCACCTCCCTTACAGTAACTTTAACCAGTTTATTTGTTCTACCTGGTTGAGTGTGTACTGACTGTATGGCTTCCTCGTCCAAATTAGAAATGTTAGCCTGAACTCCATTGATATGAAAAGATAGAGGGTTTGTATTTAAGGACATTTTATTACTACAGAGGAAATCAGTACCTAGGAGGATGGTTGTAGGAATAGACATGTTCTTTACTACCGTAAAGTCCTGAAGTATGACCAAACCCCCAATAGATACCCTCAATTTAACAGACCCTATTGCAGAAAGGGGCTGTCCATTTACATCATACAAAGGCTTTGCTGTATCCATTACCAAATCAGTTGAATGTGATAATTCCTTCAATTTTGCTTCAGAAATTAAACTAGTAGTTGCACCTGTATCAATCATAGCTACCATCTCCTCGTCATTTACGTTAGTTTGAATGGCAATTAATTTAGAAACTACGTCCGGAGATGAGCTAAGGACTTGCAGAGCTACATTGGGTTTTTTTTTTTTCCAATTCTCCCGAAAGATTTGCATGCGAAGGAGTGTTTACATAACTTGACTCCGAGCGCGCCGTCACATTCTTAGGACCGCGCGACAAGTGTGGTGGGGGTTGGTAGGGGGCATAGTACTGTGACTGAGGGGGTGCCTGACTGTAACCACCATAGTGCGGGCTATTCATAACCTGCGGGCGATATGGCAATCCTCCATTTCTTTGACCAATAGCTTCCCATGGTGTAGAACAGTTTTTTTCAAAATGTGCCACGCCTTTGCAACGGGAACATTTGATATCAGGACCTTTCCTCAGACCTCTACTAAAACCAGCTATTTTGTGCGAAGGCATGCGGCAAAGATTCGCTTTATGCCCAATCTTCCCACACCTGTTACAAAGTATTTTAACAGCCTGCTTACCATTACTGGGTGTGTTATACTGTCTGTGTTGGGTTTGCTTACTGATGTCAGTGTGTAGACCAACCTTCGGAACTACCTATGGTTAACACCGAACGTTTAACTCCCAGACCAGTTCCTTCTTTCTCTGCTGCTGATAATTTCGGATCTCGTTCCTGAAACCTTAAGAACTTACTCCAGATCTTCTGTGAATCCTCCCTATCCGACTCCTTAATATGATTAACGAAAGCAGTGGGGGCGTTATTGAGGAAACTCGCCACCACTAATGAGTTTACTGTCCGTGCATTAGAATTTAATTTCTTTAACTCTGCTGCAAACTTATTCAAACGAGAAAAGAAAGTTAGATACGTCTCGTCGGCAGTTTTCGTTGCCTTCATCAGGTCACCCATGACTCTATCTAAGGTACGTTCAGGGGGAAAGAAAGTAATTGTTTTATCCCTGAACACATCCCATTCTGTTTTACCTTCAGGAATAGTGCCTAAATCATCAAGGAATGTTTGAACAATAGTCTTAGCAGGACCTAAGCTGTAAAGTCTTGCAACTTCCAGCTTACCCTGAATACTCCATTCTAATGGGACAGGTGTTTTGGAATCTAGATCCTTTATCCAGTTTCTTGCAGAAGGATTACACTTAACCTCTGGCTTATCAGAATGGCTCACGGGACCGCCACAAAAATATGAAACGTTCGTGAGTTTGGCAAAATTATTTGTATTAGCTAGCGAGAGACCAGCTGTTATGGTCTCTGCTAAGTGAGCAGTAACCTGTTCTGTCATGGCTTCGTCTTCACCGTCACTAGTATTACAAGTAGAAGTTAAATCTGGAGTTGACAGACTTCCTTCAGAATCCGTATTATTATCACCACTAAGAGAAGACACAGAATAGACTTCAAACTCAGACATCAATCATTTCACAAAAGATCTTAGTTTCCCAGGTTTTCCCCAAAAAATCTGTTTCCCCAAAGTTTCACCCACCATAGTTTTTAGTAATATAACAAAAAATCACTTGGTATGTTGGGTAATATAAACAAAAATCCGCTGGTGTTGCGTCGATATACAAGAAAATAAACAGTTATACGCACACCGCCTGCGCTAGTTACTACAGGGCAACTAAAAAATCACTGTGGTTAACCGCTCGCTACCTTTGGCGAGTCGGCAAAAATAAAAGTAGTTTAAGATTCACGTGCGTTTACCATTGTCACTATAGTCGATTAATGCTGTCACTATCATCGACAGGGCGAATAAAAAAAATATAGTTTCCAGGGCAAAAATAAAAAAAACAGTTACCGCTGCGACCATCGTCGACTGTTGCAAGTATTACTATGTCCGTGTTTCCGCTTTATCTCTATTCTATTTATCGTACGAGTTTCCGCTGCCGTAATTATTGTTTATCGCTGCCACCATTATCGTATTTCGTATCGAACCCTTATCTATTTATTACTTTATTATGTAAGTCTCAGTGGTAGCTTCAATGCTAATTACTTTATTATCAATATCCAAGAGGCTATAAGGGAATAACAATAGAAATACATTTTGTTATGCTCCTGTGATTATGAAGGATCTCTTACTATGTTATAGTTATAGGCTGATAAAGATAAGGGTTCGATACGAAATACGATACTGTAATGTTTTTGCCATCCCTCAAAGAAAGGGGGGGGGGGGGACCTAGGTCACCATGTAGTATACAAGGGACTATTGTATAATTATATACTACCTATATATCTGTCTACTTTTCAGTATTTTTGTATTTCTGCTGTATATCCTTTAAGACTAAACTGTCTTCGATATGGGTATTGGTGTGTCTCTGCCTCAATGTTTTTGCCATCCCTCACAAAAGGGGGGGGGGGGGGATCTAGGTCACCATGTAGAATGTAAGGGACTATTGTACAGTATATATACTACCTATATATCTGTTTGTCTACTTTTAAGTATTTTTTGTACTTCTGCTGTATATGCTTTATGACTAAACTGTCTTCGGTCTGGGTATTGGTGTGCCTATGCCTCATACCCATATCCTGTAAATAGAGTATGTGGATTGTCTTCCATCTGCTATGCCAGAACTTCTGTACATATAAGAATGATTTAAACTTTTCATTGTTTCTTCCCCTGCTGTGTATGGCTGTACATCACCATACCGACGTGTAGATCCTTGGTCATATGACTACTCAATGCCTACCTGTATATATTGATGCTTTTTTAATTGATACACATGTAACTACATTATCTTAATATGCACCATGTAGTTACACTCTTTTTTCTAATAAACAACAAGGTTTATTGTGTCTTTTCTTGATCAGCTGATTATACATAGGTTTGGTTTTTGCTGCTTGGATGTCCGCCTCCGACTTGGGATTCAAGCCCTACGTTGGAAACGTAGAGACTACTACTAAATTGGGAGGTTTGACGACCTCCCAAATAACCAAATGAGGAAAACCTCCTATTTGGTAGTAGTCTCGGAGTATCCAACGACAGAGTATCCCACCCTCACGCCTAACCCCTGCCCATCCAATCTAGTCTGATTACTTGATACCTTGATGGCTGTACCTGGCTGAGGGCAGGCATGTTGAGTTCGCGCATGCGTCCAGAGGGAAGCTAGATTGAGTGGGCAACTATTTTAGTTTTTTCTACCCTACCTTTTTCGTTTTCTATTCTCAATAAGTAGTCTCGAAGTGTGTACAACGTACCTAGTAGAGATTTTAGGTGCTACTCTAGAAGATATTGGACTGCACATGTAGTACCGATAAATCGACCCGCTGTCCCAGCGGCTAAACTTATAAGCCCTACGTTGGATACTCCGAGACTACTACCAAATTATAGGTTTGACTCCTGTAAGGAGATAAAGAAAACCTAATATTTAGTAGTGGCCCCGTAATCATTGACGATTATGCCTATTACATAAGGCACCCTCTTCAAACACTCATTCGCCGTAGTTTGAATCTACCGCGCAGAGCATAAAAATTGAGGAGCCTTCATCATGAGCGCACGCAACCTCACTCATGGTTCAGTCATTATGAAATTGGGTTCTCACTACGAAAAAACTTCGTAACAAATAAAAAAGAAAAAGAAAATAAGAATAACTATTCATAAGCTTTCCATATAATCGTGGATGTACTTGTGTGGATCTTTGACCAGACGCTGACTCAGGCGTCATTCTTCCTTCACTGACATATCAAGTAAACCAAAATCTTTAATACATCAACGAATGGGAAGGGGAAGATCGGGAGGGCCCCAGTCATCAATGATTACGGGGCCACTACTAAATATTAGGGTTTCTTTATCTCCTTACAGGAGTCAAACCTATAATTTATTAGTGGCCCCTCCATCATTGACGATTATGCCTTATATCTAAGACTGGAGGGGGACATTCGTAATCATATCATAACTCTAGCAAAAGCAGATAATCAAACAACCACATAGTATTCTTACTTCGAAAAGATATATATATTTATTGGCGCAGCACATATATACAAAAAGGGGTACAAGCAGGAGCGTGCTTCAAAGAAGCCTGCTTGATAAAAAAGGTTAACTCTGAGACTCTGAGAACAGATCTGCCAGTTAATAAGGCACCCCACTTAAAATAAGTGGTGAAAAATAAAAAACTTTTAAGTTTACATGTGCACATATAAACCCCATAAAACTAGTGGATATATCTTGCAAAATATATCCAATGCTTAAAATTAGATTGCTTCACAGCCAAAACTACTTACAACAACACTGTTGTTTGTACTACCATTGTACTAGCACAATTTCCTGCACTGAATAGTACAGAGAAATTTTCATATCACAATACCCATAACTAGTATCACAGCTCACATACTCCGGCGGGGTCTAGGGTGTACTATGTTACACTGACTGCACCCCCCCCCCCCCCCCTTTCCTTGAAATTAAACTAAGTGACTTAGGGGCCACCTAGACCCTCTGCCTTAAAGCTATACATGGCAAGGAAGGTTTGTCTAGAGCTACTGAAAGGTATCGAGTCAAAAACGTATGATTAGAGGCCCACAACTGTGTGGACATAATATCTTCAACAGAAAAATTCTTAAGGAAACGCAAAGAGGCTGCCCACTTGCGTAAATCGTGGGCCCTACCCACAACGCCGGGATTACTCTCTTTAATGACCTCGACCAAGAGAGAAGCCAGTTTACGGTTCATCAAGCGTTTACCCGTACTTGCTACCCATAAAGCACACTAGTGATTTAGAGGAGCCACTCTCAAATATTTGGTTAGAGCCTGCACTGGACATAAATTATGGTGCACCTTTCCCCTTTTCAACGCCGGCACTGTGAACTCTGAAAACACGTGTTCACTGTGCTCATTCTTGGCTATGAACCCTGGGGAAGGTGCAATGTGAATACACTCATTAAGCCTACCAAACCTGAGGCAATTAGGTGTGTTGCTCATCGCCGCCAGCTCAGATACTCTGTTCCCGGTATCCAAAGCCATAAGGAATACTGCCCTTTTTAAAAGTAATGTAAAATCTGCAGTATTTTGGTACAGACGGGAATGAAGTAACGACAATGCTTTGTCCAGAGACCAAGTAGGCATGAGCTGACGGGGAGGTGGGCGGAGTTTAAAACATGCCCTCATAAAACCTGTTTCCTCCGCGACTGGTATGGTGAGACCGGTAAGGTCCAAAAATGGCATCCTAATCGCTGTTAAGTGATTTTTTCACGTTACTACAGATAAACGTTTCTGCTCGAACAGATAATTTAAATAATTAAAAACCAAAGCCACCGAGGGCACAGTTTGTTCTGTTCTAAGAATCCAAGAAGTAAAGGCTTGCCAATGCGATTGATACTGTCGCTTTGTAGACTGGGTATATTGATTCATGAATTTATTGGTCACGTCTCTACCATATGATGCTAGCCACTTGGCCTCCTGAATGTCCATAATGCAAAAGTCAGCGAGGTCTCTAGGATGCCAATTGTGTCTAAGTGGAAAAACCCGACCGGGAGTGACACCGGGTGCGGGCACCACGTTTTCAATTGCTGGTACCACAACTGCGCCGGCCACAGGGGCGCGATTAGCGAGACTACGCCCCGATAATCTTGTAGTTTGTTTACTACGTGGCACATTAGAGACGCGTCTGGCGGCGGAAACAGATAAATGGAACTCCACCTGTTCCAGTCTGTCACCAGTGCGTCTGGCCCGCCCGCCGGCGTTATCGTGCGGCGAGTGAGGTACAGTGGGAGTTTGTGAGTCTCCTCTGACGCAAACAAATCCACTTGTGGATGGTAAGGCTCCGCAATCATTTGGTCGAAAATGGTTTGCTTGAGCGCCCATTCTACTGTTGTGCTCTGTCTCCGAGACAGAGCGTCTGCCCAGACGTTTGCTACGCCTGGGAGATAAGATGCGTGAAGATGAATGTCCAGCCTGTTGGCTAGAATAAAAATCTTTTCTGACACGTTTAGCAACTTCCGAGATCTCGTTGACCCCTGTTTCTGAATGCAGTGAACCGCATTCAGATTGTCCATTCTGAAGGCCACCTACTTGCCCCGTAAAGTAGAGCCGTGAGCCTGAAGGAAATATAAGGGGACTAGTAATTCTTTGACATTGATGTGGGAGATTTCTAAATGGGACCAAAGCCCTTGACCATGGTGCCCTTGGTTTGACTGAAAGCCCCAACCTATCGTTCCTGACGCATCCGTGTCTACCCATACCGTCGGTGGAGGAGAGGTCCATGACATTACTGAGTGCAACGTTTCCCTCTTCGCCCAGACCGCTAGTAAGTTGTGGATTAATTTTGGTATGGGCCATAATTTTTCCGCCGGCAACAGTGGAAAATATTTGTTGCCTTCCAATATTAAACGTTTGACTTTCAACCGGCCCAACTGTACAGTTAGTTGAATCCAGTTGAGAGAGCCGACCAGAGACTCCCAGATTCTCCGTGTCGTAGTCAGACTGTGAAGGAACAGAAACAATTTCCTGCGAAATCTGTTTCGATTGTCCACACTCTGACTCAGAGTGAGAGTAGCTGTGTCCCAAACCAGCCCTATCCACTGAACTACTCGTGAGGGAACAAGGTTTGACTTCACCAGGTTTACCTTGAACCCTAGAGATTTGACATGATTTAATGTTATGTTGACATGATTGACGCATAATTGTTCCGTCTCTGCCACCACTAGCCAGTCGTCTAGATACCACAAAATCCTGATTCCTCGTTCTAACAAGGGCATCAGGGCTTGCCGGACTAATTTCGTGAATAAGCGAGGTGCCAGGTTCAATCCAAACGGCATCCTCTGAAAGACATAAGTCTGATTCATTATTCGTAAGGCCAAAAACCGTTGAAATCTTTTGTTTACTGAGACGTGCCAATACGCGTCTGTCAGGTCTAAAGAGCACATCCACCCTCCCGGCGGAAGTGTTAGCCTGATTTGATTCACTGTCAGCATCCTGAATGATACGTTGTGAATGTGGAGGTTCAGATAAGACAGGTCTACGACTGGTCTCATCTGAACACTGTCCCTTTTTGGCACTAGAAATAGTTTGGATGTAAAGACTGGGTAATTTCGAGGAACCGGGATGATGACATTATTGGCGATCATTTCTCGGATCAGTGACTCCACCTCTAATGAAACTAAATTTGCCTTTGTCGGCTGACGTAAACGAGGTCACCGGAGCCACTGCCAGGTGATGCCTTTGCGTGCCACCATCCTCGCCCAAGTATTTAATGGCCATGCGCGGTGACATGTCCGGAACGACCCAGTTAGCAGACAAGGGTTCGCCGGCTGTACTACCCTCCGATCCACCCGCCGAGAGACCGGCCCTGGGAGTGAGAGAGACTTTATTTTTTTTATGGTGGTGGTGGTGGTGTTGGATGCTTAGCCGACTGGCCGGCGTTGGCAGAAGACTGGCCCAGTCTGTTATACCTCTGTCCTTTATGACCTGTAAACTTTCCTTGTTTATACCTGTACTTACCTTGGGGGGAAGAGGTCTTAGGTGGATGAAAGGGCTTTGACCCACCCGGCTGAGCTTTTGCGACTGGCTTGGGTTTGGGAAAGTTAAAAGCAGGTTTCTTAGAAGGGGTGGGACTGTGCTTAAAGGCCTGAGCCATGTTAAATACAGTTCTCCACTCATCAGGGGACATTAAAGAGGGAGTTAGCACCGGCGACATGACCACCTGGTTCGCAATTCTGTCAGGAAGTTTCCTCACCAGGGACATCCTGAGATCCTGTCTCGCCCGCACCACCTCGAGCAAGGCTGTACGGATATCCCCCAACGACTGAATAGAAGTCTAAAGGAGTAAATGCCGAGATAGTTCAATTGATCTTCTGACATCCGTGTCCGCGATTGCCTGAGTAGATCTTAGCATAGACTTCGCCACTTGGTGCGTAACAATGTATTGGGAAAACAGTCTATATGCCTTCCCCCGTAGCCTAAACTCCCGGTCTAGGTGAGCTGGGGAAGGTGTAGTGAAAGGATCTTTAAGTTCACATAGATTGATTTTGGGGGCAGCTAAAAATGCAAACAAAGCAGATGGAACTCCGCCGGCAGAGAAGACCGGCAGCGAGAACCAAGAATGGCTGTCCTGAGGAATTTGGTGCGAAGCTTTTGAGGTGAAGGTGGTCGCAAAGTTCTGAGCCTCTACCTCCCATTCCACCCAAGGTCCTGGACCCAACTGCCCCACCTTCAAAACTGGATTAGCGGCTGTGTCTGTGACCGTTTGTAAATCTAATTCTTGAGTGAGAGCTGACAGTGCTTTTATATCATTAAAACCGTCATGTTTGGTCCAGTCAGAAAACAGTTTTGAAGCTGATGCAGGGGGTAGTGCAGGTGTAGCTGTATACACAAAAAAGTCATGGTGATAATAGTTAGGAATGGCCTTAATATAAACATCAAGTACATTACCTCCAATATCCAAAGCTCGTAACTTTCTAGATTTATTACCTTGGATTACCCACTCTCGTGGCACCGGAAGCTCCCCTGACAAAGTGGGCTGTGCTACCTCTGGCTTAGTGGGGACCATTTGTACCCATGAATCATCAGGACCGTATAAAAGGGGCATAGCTACTTTTCTGAACGGTGCTTTATCTAAAGGGGGAGGATTCACATCCGCTACTAACTACCCTTACACTAGAAGTAGTCAGTGCCGCCGGAGCAGGCCTAGTGACCATAGTAGGTGATACAGAGGGAGGGTGCGGAATCTGAGTTAAAGCAATGGAAGTAGTCAGAGGCCGAACACTTGAAATTGTCATGGAAGCTCCCAGGTCCACTGTAGGAGTCTCTGGCTGTTGGCCAAATTTTTTTGTTAGAGCAGTAGCTAATAACCCATCTATTTCCTCCGCCGTGACAAACTTAGCAGATGAAGAACTAAGAGGTGAATCATTCCTATCCTGTGAGTTGTCTAACACTGAACCCGACTCCTGCACTTCCATGTCAGAGATTATGGACACCTCATCTTTGTCATCCGGCTCGTCATGAGAGGATTCCGCCGAAGCCGGAACCTCATCGTGTTGCCATGTTAAGTCTGGAATTGATGATGGGATCGCAGCGTCCCGGTGGACGTCCGCCATTACTTGTGTCTCCTGAACCAGACTTGGGCCTTCAGTCCCTGGTTGGGAATACCTCCACACACCTAGGCCTTGGCCTGAACTCCCTTGGGAGCCATGTACCCCATCAACCACTGAGCCCCCACTAGACTCTTCTAGAGGGCGATCACTGCCCACAGAACTCTCCAATTCTAAGTTTATAATATCCATTGGTAACTTGTCCGCCGGTAACACACCCACCACAGTCTCTGACTCCACTCCCGCCCCATCAGATTGGACACTAGATACGTCGGGAGTAGAGGCAGAAAGTGAGGCACTAGGCTCCGGCAAACGCCGGGAGGCCTTTCTTTCATGAGAATCTTTCCTGGAAGATTTGTGGCTACGGTGTGACCTAGATTTCTCACTAGAACTGCTCTTGGACTTCTCAGACCTATCCTTAGAACTGCTCTTGGACGTCTCCTCTTTACTCTTTTTTCTCGCCGGTGAAGAAGAGTGACTAAGCGGCTGTTGTCTGAGGGGCGACCTGGACCTGGACCGCGCCTGTGACGTGGAGGCTGTCACCGGGGGCGTAGGTTCACGAGGTCTCTTAGATGTGCCGGGGGCTGGGGTAAGCGCTGCACCCTGCCCAGTCTCTGCCGACTTTCGTACAATGACTCTAGATTTAGAAGGGGTACGTTTAATAGGGGGGTGCTCAATAAGTAATTTATCCCAAAGAATTACGTTGTCACATTGAAGGGCTTTATGAGCCACTGTGGTAGCATAAGTGGACAGCAGCTGCCTGACCTCTCGCAAAGCGACCGCCGCAGGTCTATCATTGTCTCGCAATACTTTACTACTCAATTGAGTACAGAAGGTACAGTTCTGCGTAACCCACAAACCCCTTGAGCGATCTAAACATTTAACACATCTAATGCAAAGAGTGTGTGCAAAGATAGGGATACCTGAACAGGAGGGTGTAACACACAAAGCAAAAACAGGGTCTAGGGCAGCCATGACAGAGACTGGTGGGAAGCTAACCGACCCCTGGGTCTACGCCAGGGTCTCTAAAGACTCGCCGGAACTCCGCCCTGGAAAAAAGAAAAATTCCAGGAATTAATGCTCATAAGGCTACACCAATATGTTCGAACTCAAGTGTTAAATAACCCGCCGGGTAACGAGACGCAATACACAACCATTACAGCTCGCTACGCGGGAGGTTCATAAGTAAAGATTTCAGAATATCTTAACCTGTCCAAAAGATTTACGTATATCCTCTGACATGATATAAAGACCAGCATGGCTTTTTATAAATGACGCAGTCTTCCCAGTGGTGTTTGTTAAGTTTTTTACTGGAAAACCCATGAAAAGACGCCGGCCCCCGTATTATCTCGCAGATCAAAAACTGGGAAGCCTGTCTTAAATGCTAGATCTGACTTCTCCCGAAGCGTCCTAGATCGCCGGATGTTGAAGGCGGCGATACTATAGCGTATCCCTCAATTGTCTGGTCAACTATACTGAATTGCAAATCAGTTAATCCCACCCTCCCAAGGTGCAACCGCCGGGTGTGAATTTAAGTTCTAACGTTAACCCCAATTGTTCCTATCCCCACTTCTTTGCAAAAGATCGCCGGGGAGGAAAGACCAAACAACAAACAGCCTAGTTTTACTGGCTTTGCAAAACCGGGAAAAACAATACTCAACAAGTGTCCGCTTGAACACTTAGTTAAAGGGGTAAAGCCATCCCGCCGGGGAAACACAGTAAGCCTGACACAGGCTCCACCACAGAGACGCAGTCCTGGAGAGCCTCAAGCCACCAGTCGCCGGGGGATACAAGCCTATTTTAACCACGCGTGATTAAAACTCGGCAACCAGCCGGGTTTTCATGGTGTAACCGAGAAAACCCGCCGGAAAAGGCAACCCACCCCGTCCAGATTCAATCTGAACGCACCAAAAAGACCGAGGAATTAGCCAAAGCACAACTAATCCTAGGACACACATAAATAGTCCGTGGAAATAGCCAATACACAACTACTCCAGGACACACAAATAGTCTGTGGAATTAGCCAATACACAACTAAACCAGGACACACATGACACAGTAGTACATATTTATCACATAAATCAATAACACTTGTACATGTGGCAAAGCTACGAGAGGCTGGCTAGGCCTAAGCAGACGGAAATAATATGTAATCATGTCGTAATATAAACAAAAAGCACTGAATCATATCACAACAGGAACCACCGTCAACACACCACTGTAGCAAAAATTCCCGGCAAAGGGAAAAAACTGACCCGGGACCCAGAAAAAACTTCACTAAGTGAAGAAAAATACGCTGGGAACGTCAGAGAAAAGAAAAGCTACTTCATCAGAAAGATAAGAAGAAGCCTAATAGCGCGTAGTGAAAGCCACCTACATCACAAAGCTAGCTAACCGCGAAAAAGTTCACGCGTCCACCACGGGACCACGAGGGTACACCCGAAATAGATGTCCCAAACACACGACCCAAAATACACTGCACTGCGGGCAACCCGCCCAGGACACTCCTGCTACGCATATCCTAACCTTACTCGATACATCCCGGAGTAAACAAATGAGAAAAAACTCACTAGGGACGCAGCAAATGCGGATCCAGCGGAGCGTGGGGAGGCACGTCCGGGGAGGTTGAGCACAGCGCAGAGAAGGAAGAATGACGCCTGAGTCAGCGTCTGGTCAAAGATCCACACAAGTACATCCACGATTATATGGAAAGCTTATGAATAGTTATTCTTATTTTCTTTTTCTTTTTTATTTGTTACGAAGTTTTTTCGTAGTGAGAACCCAATTTCATAATGACTGAACCATGAGTGAGGTTGCGTGCGCTCATGATGAAGGCTCCTCAATTTTTATGCTCTGCGCGGTAGATTCAAACTACGGCGGATGAGTGTTTGAAGAGGGTGCCTTATGTAATAGGCATAATCGTCAATGATGGAGGGGCCACTAATAAATAGGAGGTTTTCCTTATTTGGTTATTTGGGAGGTCGTCAAACCTCCCAACCTTTTTATCTTTAACAACACCCATCAACATACCCATACTCCCCACCAAGCCCTCTTCGAACCATCATCTCCATATATCACCTTTTGCTCCCCAGAACTCGCCCCCATAACATCCTGGAGGGTGGTAAAAACCTTAGGCTCCGACCACCTCCCGATCATTATCACCACCAAAATCAGACTCGCTCCAGATAGCCACAGATACACTTACACCAACTATAAAAGAGCCAACTGGGAAGCTTTCACAAACGAAACAGAACAACACTTTGAAACCCTAAACAGCACACCCATCACTAACATCAACAATGCTGTCCACACATTCAACACAACTATCCAAAACGCTGACAAGAAACACATTCCAAGAGGTAACAGAAAAATACACAACCCCAACTTCTCACCAGAAATTCAAAACCTCATCAGAAAACGTGACACACTGAAACACTCCCCAGCACCCTACACACAGGACATCACACAACAAATCCAAGTACTCAACACACAGATTAACAACAAAATACAGGAACAACAAACACTAAATTTAATAACTACTTCCAAACAACACTTGATCACAAAACAGACCACAAAAAACTCTACAAAACACTAAACAGCATCACACTTTCCAACAGCAACACAACACAATCACAGCAAAAGACTCTACTCTTTCATATAAACAACAAGCAAACACCCTCATTAATCACTTCTCTCAAGTCAGCCACCTAAACCCCCATAAAGACAAACGATGTGTCATCCGAAGTAAGAGACAATTCCCCACAGACCCTGACTATATACCCTTCACCAACAACCAGACAAAGCACATCATCAACAATCTCAACTTCTCAAGCACTCACCCGCCTGTGGTCCAGACAACATATGCAACATACACCTCAGACCACAAGGCATACAAGCACTCGCCAACATATCAAACTACAGCTATTCACACAACACAATACCAGACATCTGGAAGCAAACCCAAACAAAGACCCCACGCTACCCTCCTCACACCGCCCTATCACACTCCTTTGCACCCCCTCCAAAGTCATAGAACGCCTAGTACTACAACTGACCACACACGCTCTATCCCTAGCTCCAACACAACATGGTTTCAGGCACTCCACAAACACTCTTCTTACAGAACTTACACAATACGGTTTTGACAACCCGTAAGGGAAGGAAGGAAAAACTAATATTTATTGGTGGCTCCTGGAGTCAATGACGTAAGAGCCTATGATAATATGGCCTCGTTCCAGGCTCCTCAGAGCCCGGGTTAACCTCGATCACGATGGTCGAGAACCAAGATCATCTTAGGGGGTACCCCTTAATCATTCCTAAGGTACGTCACTGGGACGGAGCCACTGAAAAGTAGAAAATAAAAAAGAAAAGAATTAACACAGTTTGAACACCGCGCCTACGCGCATTCCGATCTTCCTCTGTTTCCCATACCTTGCCTGCTATCCCCACCTCTCCAGGTGCGATCTCTAATGTATATATCAAGTTGAGCATGTGTATGGGAAGAGGATGGTGGGAGGGCAATTGTCGTCATTGACTCCAGGAGCCACCAATAAATATTAGTTTTTCCTTCCTTCCCTTACGGGTTGTCAAAACCGTAATTTATTGGTGGCTCCTTACATCAATGACGGAAGAGCCTAGAATATCACGACCGGTGGAGGGACCATCATATGCTCATCAAGCTAAAAAAACAAGAATCTATTAGGAAGACCAAAAAAAACAAAAATGAAAACTGTGACATGTGTTTAAATATAAGAGTATAGCAGTAAGAAAAAGATGTATAAGGCGGGAACCATTAAAGAAGCCTTATCTCAGAAAACAGAACTACTGAGGTGTGAATACTGTACTGGTAATCGTATATCACAAAATAAAAATTAAAAATAAAGTTACACATTTATAGTTGCAATAATGTATAGATATTGCTATGTAACAGATCTAGTGCAGTAATAACACTCCTGCTATCCATTCTGGATTGTGTGTCCTGCCAACTTGTCATGGAACTTAACACGCCCCCTCCTTTTTCATTTAAGGTGGATGGTAGGACACACCTATTACCTTACAACACTGGTAATAAAAGCATTGAACAAATATATCCATCTACTTATTGGCCTCAGTGGGCATGTTCCAGCCCCAACGCTATGCTTGGTAATTTGGGTCTTCGCCAGATGTACCGACAAGCATATGGCTAGGAACGCATTGCTAGAGGACCAAAGACCCGCCTGGATTATATCTTCCACTGAAAAACCAATGGGGAAAACTAATAGTCGTGGCCCATATGTGCATATCATGGGCTTATGCAATCAACTGAGGCTCAGCTTCCTTAACCTAAGACATGCGCATGGGGGGTATGAGACACCACACTCCTGTGCGCACGTATTTGAGCTGTTCCCATCACTAACATCGTTAATTTACCATAAATAGCATTAATACTTTTTCATATGCGCCTATTATAGGTTGATTATAAAGGTATTAACCTGTTACAACAATAAAACAAGTGGAAACAGTGTTTGGATGGTCAAAATCGGCGATACAGGCCGGGAGTTACATAATGTATGGCTGAGGCAACCTCCCTGCCCTCCTCCCCTCCCCTTGTCTGGAGAGACACTGTTACGCAATAGTCTCTCTCTCGCTCTTTCCCACGCTTGGTAACAGTGATGACAACGCCCTGCTACCAACTCGCTAATGTTAGCACGAAAATAGACCACAGAATAAGGGAATAACAGGGAAAATAGGTGATAACTGAAAGAGGCGAGGAAAGTGGGGAAGGAGGGGAGGTGGAGGAGTGATATTTGGCATGGCCCAGGGGCAAAACAAATAAAAAAATAAAAAAAATTTTTTTTTTTTTTGGGGGTGTTTTAAATGGATTTTTTTCTTCCCTTGACTCTTAAGAGTCTTCCCGCAGTCGCCCGGGGGAACTCTTAAGAGTCTCCCCGCAGTTCCCGGGTTAATTACATCTGCAATAAAGGATGCTAACATTTTCTTTCCTAACCTTATTGAACCTTCTGGAGATAACCAAATTTGTGCCTTATTCCTAGGAATAACAGACTTAGAGTAAGTATATAGTGCCTTAACAGGGCATAGAGCATGGAGTATCTTTGCTCTGTTCAAGGTAGGAATAAAGAAAGGTGTAAGGATATGTTCCTGGTGCTCATTTTTGCAATGAATCTGGTGCAGTAATCATATGTACAGAATCATTATTAGGGGCAAAACATATACAGTTAGTAGACCTTGCCATGGCTGTCAATTCTGAGACCCTATGGCCAGTAGCCAGGGTCATCAGAAACACACACTTTTTAAGTTTCTTGTCTATATATGGTCTCGCAAAATAAGACCTAGACTGTGACAAAGTTAGGACCTTCGAGATTGACCAATGAGGAAGCAAATGACGATTTGGGGCTCTGAGCTTAAAACAAGCCTTCATAAAACCCTGTTCGTCTTTCTGGTGTAAAGATAAACCAGTAAGCGTAAAGAAGGGTATCTTTATGCCGATACGTGGTTTATAAGTGTGTTAACTGTTAGTTTTTTAAAGTCAATTAAGTAATTTAGGTGCTTCAACAACAAAGCAACCGATGGAGACTGCTGGTCTGACTCTACACTCTAAGTTGTAAATTGTTCCCAGTGTGAACTATACTATCTTAAAGTGGACGCTGTGTATTGACTTGTGAGCGTATCCGTGACTTCTTTGTCGTAGGATGGTAGCCACTTTGATTTGAGAATGTCCACATAGCAAAATTGAGCGAGGTCTGCAGGTTTCCAATTTCTTTCAAGTGGAAATAGGACAGGGGGAGTTGCAGAGGTTTGTTGTACCACTGAGTAAGTTGAGTGTGCCACACCTGAGTAGGCCACATTGGAGCAACCAGGACCACTTGGTCCTGGAAACGACCTGAGGTGATGAATGATTCTCACATCATAAACCTATGTCCACCTGTTCCAATTCACTGTGAGGGCATCTGGGCCCCCTTCTCGTGTTATGTGATTCCGAGATATGTAAGACTGGAGCTTCGTTGAATTACGAGATGCAAAACAGATCGGTTTGAGGTGAAAATGGCAGAATTAAGTGGTTGAATGCCTTTTGTTTGAGAGCCCATTCCGCTGAGGTAATCTTTCCTTTGGACAGAGCATCCGCCCACAGATTGGAGACCCCTAGTAGATCTGTTGCATGGATTATTATGGAATGTGTTTTGGGCTAGAATGAATATATTTTCCCGAGAGATCCTGGAGAAACCTGGACAGGGTGGGGACCTGTTTCTTCAAATCAAATTACAGTGGTCATGTTGTCCATCCGGAATGTAATTGACCTGGGGGTCAATGACATCGCATGAACTCTGGGAAAAACCGAGGAACTGCTAGTTCTTGGGCATTGATGTGACACTGACTTAATGTTGTCCATTTTCCGTGATTCTGATGACCTTCCGTCGACTGATAGCCCCATCCTATCAGACTCGAGGCGTCTGTGTCCACCCATAGAGTGGGAGGTGGATCTGACCAATGTGTCCCTGACTCCCTTTACCTGAGATTTTACCACAACGACAGGGGCTGTAGAATTCTCTTTGGGATGAAGAGAGGGCAATTGTGAGGTGTTAGAGGGAAGGCTTTGTTGCCTGGCCAGATTAGTTCCTTCAACCTGAGGAAGCCTAAGGGCCTTGTAATTTGAACCCAATTTAAAGACCCTATCAGAGATTCCCAAAAATTCCTG
>CM064502.1:22610754-22691575 GCA_032716605.1 Paralithodes platypus
CACACCTGTGATAGCTGTACAGTAGATGTGCAACGTGTGGTAGTGGGCTGGTCTATCAGAGTGAGAGCTGAGCGATCTCTGCCATACCCATAGCTTACTCTGACTGTTCCTT
Source organism: Paralithodes platypus (assembly GCA_032716605.1). NCBI lineage: Eukaryota > Metazoa > Arthropoda > Malacostraca > Decapoda > Lithodidae > Paralithodes > Paralithodes platypus. Next base: position 22,610,867 of record CM064502.1, read on the forward strand.
TTACTTATATATCTTCTAGATCTCAAGTGACGGCGTCTTTTCCGGGGTTTGACCTCCCTACTGCCAACCTAAAAGTTGGCAGATTGGGAGCCAAAGCGTCACATTTTTCCCTTGCCCCTCAACTTTCCCTTCATAATTGCTGAGGGCACAGGGCCTTATGTGGGCCTTTGGTTTCCCGGGCATTTCCGTGCCCTCCTCAGCTCCCTGCCTTAGAGTGGCTTCGGTCACCCGGGCTTTGTTAGTGGAAGCAGGGAGGGCTTTTGTGGGGGCGCTCATTTATGGCCTTGGCCTTGCTCAGGACCTTGGGGCTGTTTGGCCAGGCAGCCTGGGGAACAACAACAACAACAACGTGTGGTAGTGAGTTTGCTTGGTATTGAACTGGCTAGGTAGTAAAACCGACTGGTAATGTAAAGGTCTAGTGGTGATATGACTGGGTGTAGAAGTGTCCCGTCTTGTTTGGATGGTGAAACCGCCCGGTGCCCAAATGTTCTGATACCAGTGAAGGGAGGGGAGGAATTATGTAATATCCCCTTATATCTTCCAAATAAAGGAAATATTATTGCACCACAAGGTACATAAAGGCATATGTGAACAATTAGTACCCATAAATTAGGCTTAGAGAAAGAATAAAGCATATAAAGCCGTAAGGTAAGGTATAAGCCAGTCGTGAGTGATTGTTGGTGGAAGGGAGGGAGGAATTTTCCTCACCTTCCTCCCCTTGCTTATTGATTGTGCTTGCAAGCCTTCACACTCCACGCCAAAAGCCTTGGCTTCACTCCCTCGTATATGGGAATATAATCTGGGATTGAGGGATAGTCCCAGAGCTCTACCACCTCTTCCATTATAATAAGGTGTGTGAGTGTGTGTGTGAAGTGTAGGTGTATTTTTTTTTTTTTTTTTTTTTTTTTTAAAGAGACAATGACGGAGGAAGGAAAAACACAGATAAAACAAAAAGGTCCATGTGCCTAAAGGCATCCTCCATTCATAAAATGTTTGTAACAACTGGATTTAAACATTTGTTGATTGTACGTTTGTGGAAAGCAATTCGAGGGAAGTGAATTCCAAAGAGTAGTAGCTCTGGGGATAAATGAATTCTGATAAGCAGAAGTTCTGCATTGTGGAGGAGAAAGTGAAATTCATGGGCGCTCTCAGCTGCCCTAGTTCTACGGGGAAAGATGTGGAGAGGCGGCACAATTGAAGCAAGTTCCTCGGAACAATTGCTGTGAACATATCTGTAGAATAATGCAAGGGATGCAACGTTTCTTCGTATGGCTAATGTAGGAAGGTCCTGTGTGATTGCAGGGTTATTGATTAATCTAATAGCTTTATTTTGAATTTTGTCCAACTGCCTCAATGCAACCACTCCACTTCCACCCCACAGAGGTGAACAGTAATCCATCTGAGAGCGCACATGCCTTTTATATATTACGGCCAACTGCTCGTCAGTGAAGAACTCTCGAACTCTGTACAGGAGTCCCAGTTTTTTTAGAGGCATTCTTAGCAATGCTTCTAACATAATGTGTCCAGCTCACGTTAGTAGTTAATGTTACAACGAGAATGTCAATACTAGGGAAGTGGGAATATTTACATCATTAAAAAATATATGGGAGTCAGTGAGATTCTGTCGGTTAGAAAATTGAATGTACTTGGTTTTCTGTGCATTAAAGGAAACTAGCTTCTCTTGTCCCCATTCATTAATTCTAGAAAGGTCCTGGTTCGGAGAAATAGCAGTGTATAATGTTGAATTTATAAGATCGGGTTGGGTGAAAGAATTGGTAAATGTGAAGGAACTGTGGAGATGTTGAGTCATCTGCGTAGGAATGTATTGGATTATGAGTGGTAGATATGAGATCATTGATATGAATGATGAACAGAGTTGGGGCCAAAACTGATCCCTGGGGAACACCAGCATTTATTGAGTGAAATTGAGAATAAAGGCCATCTACCATTACACATATTTTTCTGTTATGAAGATAAGAAGAAATTAGTGGAACTAATGATGCAAGGCCGTAGTGTGACATCTTCGACAATAGGATTGATGCCAGACTCTATCACATGCCTTTGATATATCCAGTGCTATTGTATGTGTTTCACCATGTTGGTCTGTAGCTTGGTTGATTTGATGCGTAAGAAGGCAAAGAATGTCTGCAGTTGATCGACATCGTCTAAACCCATATTGGCCTATCACTGATTAATTTATTATTCTCCAGATGCTTAATTATGTGATTATTTAATATAATTTCAAAAACTTTGCCAAGAGTGGAAGTTATAGCTATTGGTCTGTAGTTTGATGGATCTGAAGAGGCACCTTTTTTAGGAACTGGATGGATGTTTGCTTCTTTCCAGGTACTGGGAAGCATGAGGTATGAGTAAACAGACGGAAATTTTTTGCCAATACAGGAGCGAGCACCAAGGAGCAATTCTTAAGTACTATTGGAGGAATTTCATCTGGACCAGGAGCCTTATCTACTGAGAGCTTCTGCAAAATAGTTTTGACATGTCTGGTGTGGATCTTAAGTGAGGGAATTTCAGGTGAATTAAAATTAAGTACAGGGACATCTTGATTTATGTCATCTAAGGTTGAGTTGGTGGAGAAAATATCTGCAGAAGGTTAGCTTTACCTCGTGGGTCACTTACAAGATGGCCAGTCGGAGATTTTAATGGTGGAATGGATGAAGCAGTAGTGAAGTTGGATTTGAATGAGTTAAGAGTAGACCAAAATATTTTGTTATCATTTGGATATTTAGAAGTTTATTTGCCTGCTTATGGAGAAAGTTTGATTTAGTTAGGTTTAATACAGTTTTGGCATGATTTCTGATGTTTCTAATGAATGCTTGGTAATGATGCTTGGTAATGATGCTTGGTAGCTTAAGTTGCCATGTAGGCCTATTCCTGATCCAATTTCCAGCCGCGTTTTTTGTACACACTTCAAAATCACGCTTCCTGAAGGTAGGTCGCAGCGCCCCTACAAAAACTTCCTGAAGTATGTCATAACTGCCGGGTTAATAATAGAATATACAGTATACAGGTATTAATATTTATTATCACAAAAATCACACAATTATGGCAAAGGTAAGTTAATGACTTGTGCAGACTTTACCATGTATTGCCATAACTCTCATCTTCATCTCATTGGAGTTTTTGGTTGTTAGATTTATCACCAAGATAGCCATTACACTAAGCCACCAGTTCACTTTGACATCTGGGTTGCCATAGATTACAGATAATTCTCTCTGGTTGCCCACAGTTGGGTTTGAACAATTAGGTTGTCTAGTTGCCTGCCTGCATTAGCATTGAGATCCTTGGTGATGTCCACAGGTTCATAAACAAACAATATACAGTCAGGTCTCGATATACGCAGTTAATCCATTGGTGATGTCCCACAGTTTCATAAACAAACAATATACAGTCAGGTCTCGATATACGGCAGTTAATTCGTACCGTGTTTAAGAATAACAGGCTTTATGGAAATTAATTAATTTGTTCCAGACACTTTCCCAAAGTCCCCCTTTTGACCTTTTTCCTTCAGCCAACTTAATATTACATTATACCACCAACATCATATATGACAAAACATAAAGCATCAATAAGAACTGTTTTGTACCTGTTACTTTTTTGTGTGGATTGATGTGTTGACGTCGGTAGATATCCTCACTGCTGCCCCCCCTGTCCCCTCCCCCCTTCCTCCACCCCACCCCCAACCCCGACCCCATCACTGTGATGAAGTTGATGGGCCTTATGCTACAGCTCACACATCAGCCCCTCCAGGTCCCCCAGCATGTTCATCATCCTCATCGCAACCAGAGAACACAGAAATATTGTCAATCATATCATTATCATCATCAGTCTGGTTGTCACTGTCGGAGTCGCTCCCTCCCTCACCCCTATCTTTATTACGGTTCAATAGACCAGAAAGTAGAGAAGTTATGACCCTTTTTGAGAATGCAAAACTATTGAACAAACTTATTTGGTCTCAATATAATTTGTGAATCATTTCCGATATGATGGAATTAAAACAAAAAATTTCCACCAACTCATAATCAGCAAAAAATTACTCAAATATCAATTAAAAACATGTTAAAATATTTCCCCATTTTTTGTTTAGACACACTTTCAAGGCGAAAATATACCATGCAAAAAAAAATAAAAAATAAATAAATAAAATAAAATAAAAGGCAAACCTTTCGACGGTCGGAAGGCCTTACAAATTAGCTGAATGTATCTGGAGAAGATAAAGGAAAATATTTTGTTGACTCTTTGTTATTTCTGTTTTATCTATGTGCTGGAGGGATATTGTATTTTTCAATTCCATCGCATTAGAAATTATTCATAGATTACAAAAAGACCAAATAATATTATGACATAGTTACGTTAATGTATAAGGGAGATCGATAGATGCATTAGATAGATAGATAGACAGAGAGTTGCTAGGTCCAAGAGATCAATAAAATGTGAACATATATGAGACAGACTTAAGTTTCTGAAAAGACAAAGGGGACATTTTTATTGACTCTTTTTCATTTTATTATTTGTAGCTGGAAGGATATTATATTGTTCAATTGCATCACATTAAAAATTATTCATAGATTAAAAAGACATCTATCTATCTATCTATTGCCTGACGCCGTGATCCCCGAAGGGATGGACACGAACGAACCGCCCCCATGTACCTCTGTCCCCAGTCAGTCGACGCCCCTCCTCCCAACTAGCACCGCTTTCATTCATATACTTCCTCACTCCATCCTTCCACCTCTCCTTCGGTGCACCTCTCCCTCTCTGTCCTTCCACCTCGCTCTCTTACACCATCTTAGTCATTCTCTCGCTTTCCATACATTCCATATGGCCGAACCATCTCAAGTTGTTCCTTTACACACTTTCCAGCACCACACCACACCCCCTTCTTACTTCCTCATTCGTCTGTCTATCCCTCCATGTAACTCTGCACGCATTTCTCAAGTAACTCATTTCCACCGCTCTCACTCTTGGTCTGAGTCTCTTCCCGAACGTCCATGCTTCGCTTCCGTAAGTTAGTGTTGGGATTACCACACTGTCATGCAAGGACTTCTTCACTTCCATACTATCTATCTATCTATCTATTGCCTGACGCCGCGATCCCCGAAGGGGTGGCCACGAACGAACCGCCCCCATGCACCTCTGTCCCCATTCAGTCGACGCCCCTCCCCCCAACCAGCACCGCCTTCGTTCATGTAGTTCCTCACTCCATCCTTCCACCTCATATTCGGTCTACCTCTCCCCCTCTGTCCCTCCACCTCGCTCTCGTACACCCTCTTAGTCATTCTCTCGCTTTCCATACGTTCCATATGGCCGAACCATCTCAAGTTGTTCCTTTTCAACACTTTTCCAGCACATCTACCTCCACACCACACCTCCTTCTTACTTCCCTCATTAGTCTGTCTATCCCTCCATGTAACTCCGCAACGCACTCCTTAAGTAATTCATTTCTACTGCTCTCACTCTTGGTCTGAGTCTCTCAACCAACGTCCATGCTGCGCTTCCGTAAGTCAGTGTCGGGATTACCACACTGTCATGCAAGGACTTCTTCACTTCCATACTGACCACCCTATTTCTTGTTACTGCTTTTAGCGTTCCTACAACCCTCTTCCCCTGTTGTACCCTCTTCCCGCACCTCTTCATCCATAGGTCCCCATCTTTACTCAACACACTGCCCAGATACTTAAAAGAGTTGACGATCTCCATAGCCTGACCGTTCAGCTTCACCTCACACTCTGTGACTTCACCCCTTTCGAAGACCATAACCTTGCTCTTCCCGTATTTACCTTCAATTCCGGTTTTCGCACACTGTTCCAAACTCATTTACCAGACCCTGCCACTCCCATTCATTATCACTCATCAGAACTGTATCATCCGCAAACAGCAGTATAGGTAGCTTCCACTCAATTCCCTCCCTTTTCAGCGATACACACCCAACATCCACTGCTCTTGATAGTATTTCTTTCATGACTCCATCCATATATACAGTAAACAACCACGGGGACATCACACACCCCTGTTTTCAAACCAACATTCAGGTCAAAGAACTCGCTCTGCTCACTCTCCACACGTACTGCCGCCTTTGCACCCTCATACATGCTCTTCACTGCTTTCAGCAACTTGCCCTCTACTCCGTATATTCTAAGTACTTTCCACAAACCTTCTCTATCCACTCTGTCATAGGCCTTCTCCAAGTCCATAAAGGCAACATACACCTTTTGTTTCTTCTCCAGATACTTCTCCACAACACAATTCAGGGTAAAAATCTGATCTACACATCCTCTTCCCTTCCTAAAACCTCCCTGCTCGTCCGCCTATTCCATTTCTCCGTTCTCACTCTCACTCTCTCAATCACTACCCTACTGTATACCTTCCCTACTACGCTTAGAAGACATATTCCTCGGTGGTTACCACACACTCCTCTTTCCCCTTTGCCCTTATATAGGGGGACTATTATGCCAGTCTTCCAGTCATCGGGTGCACCTCCCCTTCTCCCATGCTAGTTTTGCACATTTTCCATACCCATGCTATCACTATCTCACCACCATACCTCAACATTTCCCCACACACTCCATCTGTTCCTGGTGCTTTCCCCAACTTCACTCTTTTCATGGCTTCCCACACTTCTGACCTCCTGATCCCCACCTCCTCCTCCACTACTTCTCTTCTTCTCCCTCCCATACCATATCCAGCTATGTTTTGCTGGCTCTTCATTCCTTTCATTTAGCAACTCACTGAAGTACTCCCTCCATCTTTCGACTCTCTCTTCGACTCTCTCTTCGACTTCCATACTGACCACCCTATTTCTTGTTACTGCTTTCAACGTTCCTACATCCCTCTTCCCCTGTTGCACCCTCTCTCCCGCACCTTCTTCATCCATAATCCCATCTTTACTCAACACACTGCCCAGATACTTGAAAGAGCTGACGATCTCCATAGCTTGACCGTTGTTATATTTATGTATACGGGAGATAGATGCATTAGATAGATAGACAGACAGACATTTGATGCATAAATAACATTCTTAATCATATATATATGCAAATTCTGGAGGGTGGTGATGTTATAGACGTGGTAATATTTTGCGATTTTATGAAGGCCTTCGATAAGGTCCCACATAAAAGGTTAATAGAGAAAGTTAGAAGCTATAATATAGGGGAGAAATGTGTGAAATGGATAGAAGCCTTCCTGAAAGATCGGAGACAGAGGGTACTGGTGAATGGAATAGGCTCGGGGTGGAGGGAAATTACAAGTGGGGTACCTCAGGGATCTGTGTTGGGACCACTACTGTTCGTTATATTTATCAACGACTTACCTGAAGTTATAACTAATGGAAGTGAGATATACCTGTATGCGGATGACACTAAGCTGTATAGAAGAGTGAGGAGTAAGGAAGATGTGGGTTTGCTTCAAGGAGATGTGGAGGGCATGAAGGGATGGTCTGAGCATTGGTTAATGCCTTTTCATCCAAAAAAATGCAAGTAACATGCGGATTTGGGACAAGCAAGATAGACAAGGTAGGATACAGTATGTATGAAGCGATGGAGGAAGTTAATGCAGAAAAGGATATAGGAGTAGTGATAGACAAAAAGTTAAATTTCTCAGAACATTTAGCGGAAAAGATAAACAAAGCCAATAGAATTGTAGGGCTGATAAGGAGGACATTTGTGTCACTTGACGAAGAAATATTCAGGAATCTCTATACAGCGCTGGTTAGGCCGCACCTGGAATATGCGAACCAGGTGTGGGCTCCATATATGGTAAAGGATATAGAAGCAGTGGAGAAAGTGCAGAGGAGAGCTAGCAAGCTAGTACTGTACCAACGTTGAAGAACGCGGGCTATGAGCAGAGGTTGAGGACACTGGGGCTTCCGACACTGGCATATAGGAGAAAGAGAGGGGATCTGATAGAGACTTTTAAGATAGTGTCAGGAATGTATGATGAGGATGTGTGTGAAAGGTATCTTCTTGATGCGGGAGGGAACAGAACGAGAGGACACTAAGAAAATTTACAAAGAAAGAAATAGGCTTGAAAAGGCAAAGAACTCATTTTGTGATAGAGTGGTAAATGAGTGAAACGCACTGCCCCAGTATGTAGTCGATTCCGAATCAATAAGGAAGTTTGAAAGTAATCTTGATAAAGCATGGGGCAGAAAAGATTTGAAGTTTGATTATAAAGCAAAAATACAGAATAGTAAAAATATTGCGTCTGCTACCGCCGCCGCCAACACCGTGAACGACCGCAGCAGTGCAAGTACTGGCACTGAGCTGGATACACAGGCCTACGTTTGCCTTTTTCCAGAGGATCTACTGTAAGAAACTGTAAGAATATATACCTAGGCTTGGGCCGCCACCCGTGTATGATCCCGACTTGACTTTTTTTCCGTGTTGTGGCCGACTTTGGAACTTTTGGGGTTACTGTGTCCAAACTAATCTGTGTATTAAAAACGCGTGTATATCAAGACCTGACTGTAATCAATATCAAAGAGACAAATGAGGAAAACACTAGGTTAAGGGTGGGCACTAGAGCTGCTGTGGTGTGTATTGTATTGGTTGTGTTGTTTGTTGTTTTTGTAGTTCTCCAAACTGTCTGGCTGAACAGTCCCGAGTCCGGTAGACCGAAGCCGCTCCAGATGCTTGGGTCCCCTCCAGGGTGAGATGAGATCTGTCTCTGAAAGGGCAGCGGGGGAGGGGATCATCAGCCCACGGGCTTGCACCCTCGGGCCAATGCCCCCACCGTCCGCAGCTTCCCTTGCAGTGCCACCCAACTGGGTGATCTCGCCAGCACCCAGAAGGAAAAGTAGCACAGGAAAAGAGACGGCTAAGGTTGGGTAGAGGATGCCAAACCTCACTCTGGATACGACCAGCTCTCGCCCAGTGGTCGTGTTGGATGCTACAGCAGCAGGTGTGGAGAGGTTGGATCGGTTCAAGTTACAGTTGTCTCGGGCTATAGTGAGAACAGCAGGCTTGGAAGTTTAGGTTATAGTTGTCTTGGGGTGTAGTGGTAGCGGCGGGCATGGAGAGGCCGGGTCAGGTCTGGGAGGACAGTGCGACGGTGACGGCGACACAAAGCCTCCATGAAGGTCAGATGCTCCCCAGCCCTCCACCCATTCATCACATTTGTCTGCCAAAACAAATCTAACTTACAAACTTACAACACACTAACTACCCTATACTGTACAATATACTCACATACTCATCAATATAGCAATCACAGAGCAGCTTGTTAGAAGTAAGCATAAAGCAAAGAACCTGAATCGGAAAATTGCAAGGGACTATGCAGGTGGATAACATACCTGTACATGAGATAGAAAACAGCTTATGCATGCAAACATAGATAGCCAGTAATCTTTGATGATGATGATGATTCTATCAAATATTTAATAAGCACAAAAATATCATACACAGTAAAATTGTCTCAGTAGATTAAGGATTATCCTGAATTAAAAATATTATATTTATTTTCTGTTAATGTGATATGGAACCTCTAAATGCCATAAGTTGAACACTCATTAGCCAATCCAGTCAGGGTTTTAAGTAATTTAGACTTCATAGTATTCAGTTTTCTTTGTGAAGGAACAAAAGGCAAAGTAACCTGTAACAAGTATCCCTCCCAACGTGGAAAGAGTGATGGAGCCAAATTCAAGGTATGTTAGAGTCAAAATATCTGGGCACATGGATCTTGAAGATGTTTAAGTCATAGGATGAGTGAAAGACAGATTGAGGGAGAGAGTAGAAGAAAGATTGAGAAAATCGGTTCAATCTTGGGTTAGAGAGTTGGCCTGGGTGTTGCTAATGTTGCTTGATTTTATTTGCAATCTCCCTTTTTGTTGTATATGTTGGCAATTTAATTTTTCAGTGTAGTTCACCCTCCATATTATGACAAGAACCTGCACAGTTAAATGCCTGAGCATTGGCAATACAAACTGAAGCTACAATACGAGAGGGGATAAAATACGATTCAATAGTAACTGTAAAATGCCCCAGAACGAGAAGCCCACCACGGAAGCCAGGAGCGAACACCACCAGGAAACGGGAACAGAAACACCCGAAAGAAGTCCCACAGAACGAAAGGACCAGGTGACCAAGCCAACCAGTTAAGACAGGCCGAAGCCCGCAGGGCTAAGCAGCTCCAAACCACACCTGCCTATCCCTTCTAACCACTGACCCTTCCCCCACCTCGCGTATACACTACCCCTCATGTCCTACACCTCTACCTACATGATGATGAACATGAATACACCTTAATTTAATACACCCATGCCCTGTCCCTAGGTTGAGCCAATGCCAACCAGTTCAGACAGGCCTAAATCTATGTATGTTCTTCCATCCGAGAAGTAATATGTTAACCCCCTAAAATACCTTGTCTTGCCAGACTAAGCTTCTGAAGACCAACCGCCCCATAAATCTATGTATGTTCTTCCATCCGAGAAGTAATCTGTTAAAACCCCATGTCATAATTGATAAGAAACTATGATACCCACGGGTACACCAGTGTATGTATAACCATTATTCCTGTAAGACCTAGACAGAAATGACTGCAGATGTTAGCCACCATGCAGTACCTCTAATTCTTACCCCAACCAGAGATTGTATACACCACCCTCTGTTACCATTGTCTCGATGCATATCTACCACGAAACAATAACGAAGCTACCCCTACGAACTGCCGCATTCTTTGGTATATATTTCATAGAAAACGCAGTTCCCAGGGACAACTAGATCAGCAAGAAATCGTGTCAAATAATAGTGTCCATAACCCCTCGTATTGACGAGTAATAATACACCATGTTTTTCTCTACTTTTATCCACAGTCAAGCACACACCTACAGTTAACCTCCTCTTCCCCACAGCCCACAGTCCACATGATTCTATCATTTCCAAACTCATATACAACCACTTATTGCTCATCCCCCGGTAGCATTTGGCTAACGTACCTTCCCTGTCATTAACCCCCAGGCTAGGATACCAACTGTAGCCTAATGCCACCCCTACGCCCAGAGACCTTAGGGTCAAACTCCCACGTAACCCCCCTTAACCCTCTCCCTCTCGTTAATCCCCCCCGCTCCTCAACTCCCTTCCGACCTAGCCTCTCCAGCATACCCCCTGAATATCCTTAACTTTTCCGTTACTAACATTCTCAAACCTTTTGTATATATACTCCTATCCAGCCTACCTTCCCCCAGTAGAAAGGAACACCATTAGAACTTTACTAACCCTTTGCATGCCATCTATTCCCTCACAACCCATTCACAACCCTGTACCAAATGATCGTCAGTGCGAGGCTAGCCGCCTCGCCAGTGACTAACTTCTATTGCCATACTTCCAGATAAATGTGGCAGAGTTAGCAACCCAGTCTCCACCACATCCAACAAACCATGCAATTAACAACCCAACCAATTAAACCAGCTGGTCAAGGCACCTTCGGTTTTGGTATTACGAACACCCACATCTGTCCTCATAAACAGGGGTTATTACAAACACTTGTAATATGGCAAGCCCCCAGCCACAGCCGCCCGGACGACCATCACAGAGAGAGGACGCGCACCTACCCCTCTCACCCACCCGAGGAGGGAGACCCCTACCCCCGCGGAGGTATACCTGACCCCTGTTTTGACTTCCGGGTCATTGCCAGGTAGCACAGGAATTCTTCCTATCAATGAACTAACCATGTATGACTAACACCTTTACTAACGTCTATTAACCCACAATAACCCATTAACCTTTCTTGCACACTCCGATAACCAAATTAGCACCTCAGCTATACCATAGAATGAAGACTGAGCAATCTAAGAGAGACGCTCCTATCACAGCTGTCCTAAACCTCCAAAGTAGATCCAGTCTCTCTCCCCTAAATACTTCCAGTATAGTCAAAATAGTACCTCTTACTAAGGCTCAGTTATATCACATTATGAAGGCTCCATATAGCCATGTGCCACAACAGTAATCACCACCTTATCTAGTTCCCGTATCCATTGAGAGCTCAAATAAATCCATAAAAACTCGAGATCCCTATGGCCTACAGGGTCCCTCTCTGGGCTTAACACTAATAAGGCGTACGGTCCGGACGGTGTTCCTCCTGTTGTTCTCAAAACTGTGCTTCCGTGCTGACTCCCTGCCTAGGCAAACTCTTTCCGTCTCTGTCTATCCTCTAACGTCTTCCCTTCATGCTGGAAGTTTTGCTCACATTCAACCTGTCCCAAAGAAGGGTGACCGCTCTCAACCCTCCAACTATCGTCCAATTGCTCTTATCTCTTGTCTTTCTAAAGTTTTTGAAACTATTCTTGCTTCCAAATTTCTTAAGCATTTCTCTTCTCATAATCTGCTCTCAGATCGCCAGTATGGCTTCCTTAAGGGTCGCTCTACTGGTGATCTTCTTTCATATCTTACTAACTCTTGGTCATCCTCCTTTCGGGACTTCGGTGAGACTTTTTCTATTGCAGCCTTCGATAGAGTCTGGCATAAATCTTTAATTTCTAAACTACCCTCCTTCGGTTTCTATCCCTCCATCTGTGCCTTTGTCTCTAATTTCCTTTCGGCCGTTCCATAGCTGCGGTTGTGGACGGCCATTGTTCACTTCCTCACCCTATCAACTCCGGTGTTCCTCAGGGCTCTGTCCTATCTCCTATTCTCTTTCAAATTTTTATAAATGATCTCCTTAACTGTACCTTAATTCCCATCCATTCATACGCAGACGACTCAACCTTACACTACTCCTTTAGTTTTTCAGAACGCCCCAGCCAGCAATCCCTCAACGACAAACGTAATGAAGCCATAGAACTCTTAAATTCTGATCTAAATACTATTTCCAATTGGGGCAAAGAAAACCTTGTTAATTTTAATGCTTCCCAAACCCAATTTCTCCATCTATCTACCCGTCAGGATCTCCCAGCGGACTATCCCTTTTTCTTCAACAACACAACCACGCACCCTTCATCCTCTCTCAATATTCTTGGTGTCTCTTTTTCTTCTTGCTCTTCATTTGGAAGACCATATTACCAGTCTTGCTAAGGCAGCCTCCCAGAAGCTGAGTGTGCTCAACCGCCTTAGGGGGTTCTTTTCCCCTGCACAGCTTCTTGCTCTGTACAGGGGCATAGTGCGCCCTTGTATTGAGTATTGTTCACATGTGTGGGAGGTTCCTCTCACACCGCTCTCCTAGACAAAGTTGAAAGGAAGGCCTTTCGTATCATTAACTCCCGTCCCCTCACCAACTCTCTGCAATCTCTCTCTCTCCGCCGCAATGTTGCATCTCTCTCGCTATTCTATCGCTACTATAATAATCAGTGTTCCTCAGAGCTATCCCAGTGCATACCACCTCCTTTACGTAGGGCACGTGGTACCCGTCTTGCAACTCAATCCCACCCCTACTCTGTGCAACTCTCCACCCAAGAGTGAAACGTTACTCTCAAACTTTCTTCTACTCAACATCTGAGCTCTGGAACTCTCTCCCAGAATCAGTCTTTCCCTCTTCCTATGACTTAAATTGCTTCAAACTCCTGTGTGGTCCAGGCATTTTGGCTCGAACATCCCTTGATTTTGGCCCTGTCAACTCTTTCAACTATTGGGGAGGCACTCGCTATAGGCAGTTATGCCTTTTGCCTCCCTCAATCACATAGAAAAAAAAAAAAAAAAAAAAAAAAAAAAAAAAAAAAAAAAAAACGAACCTATAAACCGAGCTCCAGCCCCCAGTAAAAACAGTTGAAGATAGACACCAACCAGTGGCTGGCCCCCTTAACCTAAGAAGTGCGCATGGGGGTAATTAGACACCTCTGCCTGTGCTGACGTATTTGAGCTGTTTCCATCACTAAAATATTCATTTTACCATATTTGGCATTAATACTTATCCATATGTGCCTATTATTGGTTGATTATAAAGGTATTAACCTGAAACAACAATAAAACGAGTGAAAACAGAGTTTGGATGGTCAAAATCGAGATACAGGCTGCGAGTTATAATGTATGGGTGAGGTAACCTGCTTTCCCGCCAATATCCCCCAAGGCCACTGAGACACAGTCGATCGATACTCTCTCTCTCTCTTGCACTCGCTTGCTAACAGTGATGACAACACCCTGCTACCAACTCGCTAATGTTAGCACGAAAATATAACCCGAAAGGGAATAACATGGAAAATAGGTGATAACTAAAGGAGGGAGGAAAGTGGGGAAGGAGGGGAGGTAGAGGAGTGATATTTTGCATGGCCCAGGGGCAAATTTTTTTTTTTTTTTTTTCGATGTTTAAAGTTAATATTTTTTTTCTGACTCTTAAGAGTCTTCCCGCAGTCCGCCAGGGGAACTCTTAAGAGTCTTCCGGCAGTTCCCGGGTTAAGTTGACCTCTAGCTCTGCCCTTGTGTTGTTCCTGAGAATTGAGTTCCAGAGCCGGCAGACTCCGTGGCAGATTGAGATAGAAGCATCTGTCCACGTACAATAAATCTACGTGCACCTTATAACCTTCACAAACCAGTGGGTATATAAGCGTGTAGCCAGCAACGATCGCCAAGAGATCCGTCTTGAGAACTTCCTACATATGGACCACCTGGACGGCCGCGGAACCAGTCGTTAGCCCCAACATCACGGACGCAAGATAACCAGGACCAGACCAATCAAATACTACCCAAGATTCACTCTATCAGTACTACAGTGTTACAGTGCTATTTAGAGACTCACTTATTAATATTTCTATGAAGTGGCTATATCTTTGCCCCAGTATAATTCATATATAACCATTCCATCAGGAAGTGCTAAGCGTATCAGTGTTTATTAATTAACAGGCGATATTAACTCTCGTAATTACCCATATATCCAGATATTATTACATAGAAGTGAAACCCTAGTGATATCTGAAATGTTCACGCCACTGATTTGCGTTCTATGTATTTCTGATACAAGAATATAAAACTTAGATCAGTACCCCCCTGAGGTTACTAGAATTCCCGTGCTCTAAAATACGCGTGTCTAATCTAGTCTGTGAATTACTCCTTGTGCATCAGAGCTACCAGTGATAATCTAACAGTGAATATGAATCTATAAGTAACATTTATGGTTTCCAGTATATCAACTTGTGAATAAAGCCAGTGATCAGAAGATTAATACCTGAACGTTGGAAGTGGGAGACTAGGCTCCATCCAGATCCACTTAATGCTAGTTGTTCAATTCTATCATTTGTCCTTGTACAAGTATTCATACCTTCTTATGCTTCACATTAATCATCATCAAGGAAATTATAGAGATGTGTACATTAATAAACGTGATCGTGTGTCTTGTTACCGTTGCTTATTTTGTGTTCTCTATTCCTCATACCTTGTTATGTGCATGCAGCCTTCTATACCCAGTCAGTTAGAACTCACATTATCCAAGTTAATCCTGTAGAAAAACAGGGCATAACATTGGCGGCAGCGGTGGTTCTTGATTCGGATAAAAGGTTGCATTACATTGCAAGTTTGGAACAGCCAGAACACGATAACATCATGGCGCACCGTTCTCACGTCCCCATCCCACATTATGATGATGGGAAGACTTACGAGATCGAAATGTTCATGACTATAGTGAAACCCGTACTTGACCTAGTTTATACCACGGACGCAGAAAAGATAGCGGTGACATTAACGCACCTGGGAAAGGCCGTTTCCTTTGGTTGCCTACCAAGTGCAGCTGCTCTCACATGGGACGAATTTCGCACAATACTGATAGAGGCCATTAAGCCTTCGTTGGGCGTTTTCGTGGCCCATACCCGTCTCCAAGACACTAAATTCGAAGGCAATCTAGATGCCACAGTGAATAAGATCGCCCAACATATCAAAGTGTCTTTCCCCACATTGACCAGAGTCCAGCAAGAACAGCAGAGTCTGGGCAACCTTGTATAAATATTGCCCTCAGCAGTAAAGAATCATTTCCGTGTGCACGATTTCGTCGGATATCAAAAGATCTCATCACGATCCGAGGTATTTTGGCCGTGCACACAGAAACACCCACCCAAATCGCTGTAATCAAAGGTTCCCCACACACCCGCAGCACCTCGACAACCAAAACCCCAAGGCTCAAACCTTCAACTCAACAATGCCTACCCATCCTCATCCTTCCACAACAAACCTACCTACCCTTCCGGCAAGCCCCAACCCAGTAGGCCCCGGTTCCAACCTACCCAGCCACGCAGAATCTTCAACCGGAACAAAACCTACAAACGTAAGAACCCTACATTAGTGATTATCAACCCCTATGATTTCCCTGCCTGTAGTGCTAAGTGTGCCCTCCATCAAATTCGTGACTCTGCCAAACCTCGCCCCTGTACTCCTCGCATTTCTGTAAATGACGAGGAGTGGGGACAAGAGGAAGAAATGGAGGCAATGCACACCGAAGACATAGCCCCCCATATCAAGACCTCAGACGATACCGAGGAAACCCTGGAGGAGGTAGATACCGACCCTCAGGATTTTTAAAGTATCCCCCGCCCACGATGGCCTCGGCGGGGGACGCCATAACTGATCGCACTGCCCCCATTTACTACATGGCCAAAATCAAGGACATTCCTGTCCGCTTGTTAATCGACACGGGAGCTGCCAAGTCATGTTTTGTTCAAGTCTTACTATAACCAACACCACTGACTATTTGGCCCCTTGTTACCTACCAAATCAGAACTAATCTCAGCTGCTGATACCTACTTAAATCTCCTAGGAGACACTTTGCCCCTGTCAGTAACTACTCCTGCCCCCCATGCTCGTTGTTATCACCCGTTCACAGTATTTTCCTCCCACTGTAAACATTACGATGGTTTCCTTGGACTTGACCTCCTTCAAAAACTCCAGGCCCAGGTTGACTGCGGCCAGAGGCTGATCTCATTCAAAAACAAATTCCAAACCAAAGCCTCTGACAAACCAATCACGCAGAAACCTATTCACAAAAAGAAAAAAAAAATCCACCCTCAACAAACTCTGAGTCAGGATTACCGAGTTGCAGCTAGCACTAAGGTAACTCCTAACCCCTCCCCTTGCCCCGAGTTCTCTCAAAATATCACTCATTTCGTTGAAAAAATGCCTCAACAAACGAAAGAAGACAAGTCCAAGCAACTCCCTCTCGGTAACCCCCCCATTTCTCCTAACTCTGTCCAGGATCAATCCTCCCATGTTTCCAGGGCAGACTCTGATGTATGTAAAAACCATTCTACCAAATATTTATGTACACATGTTTCCAGGGAAAATGCCGACCTATGTACCCAACAATGTTTTCCCCATGCCCCCAGAAATGCTCAGATATTCCACAACCAACAAAATTTCCCTTGTGACAGTTTTCCGTCAGTAGCTCCCTTCCACCCTCACACAATTCACACCCCTAGAAAACTTCAAAACCCCACACTTGACTCGCCCTCTCATGACAAACAAACCCACCAATCCCATATAACCTCTAAACAAACCGTGACTACCACCGTCAAAACTCCCCAAATTCGTCCTGTTAACAACCATAAATCAGTACATCAGTCCTCCACCAATAACCCATGTTCTATACCTAACTCTTCCCCCACCAACCCTCCGCAGTCCCACCAACAAATTCCGTTTTCTAAATCGCTCACCCCTCACCACTCTGATCCTCCCACACGCGCCGTTAATCCCCCCCTCACACGTGACGACCTATGAACCCAACAATGTTGTTCCCCATGCCCCCAGAAATGCTCAGCTATTCCACAACCAACAAAATTTCCCTTGTGACAGCTTTCCGTCAGTAGCTCCCTTCCACCCCCACACAATTCACACCCCTAGAAAACTTCAAAACCCCACACTTGACTCACCCCCTCATGACAGACAAACCCACCAATCCAATATAACCTCTAAATAAACCGTCACTGCCACCGACAAAACTCCCCAAATTCGTCCTTTTAACAACCACAAATCAGTACATCAGTCCTCCCCCAATAACCCATGTTCTATGCCTAACTCTTCCCCCACCAATCCTCCACAGTCCCACCAACAAATTCCGTTTTCTAAATCACTCACACCTCACCACTCTGATCCTCCCACACGCGCCATTAATCCCCCCCCCACGTGTGACCCCCACCAAAGTGATTCCCCCCCCCCTCATGCGTACCGAGCACCTGCTCACCATTCGGTCCCCCACCATCATTAGCCCAGCTGTAGTTCAAGATAAATGTCAAATTCCCCCCCGCCATCAAAAAATGGGTTAACCTTCGACCCATACCCCAAACTCACATTGATATTTTCCCCCACTACCACGTCCACCGACCCCAATCGTTGCCTCCTACAACCCGCCATCATTTCCGCTCGCATAAACCACATTCTAGTGGGCCAATATCTCTGAAGAATCCCTGACATTACCAAAAGGCCTCATCATAGGAGACCTCGAAACTTTTGATGACCTCCCCATAGATTCCACTGACACCCTTACCAGCCTCAAATTGCCCCCTCTCCCTGACACATTATCCGACCACCAAAAACACAGCATGTACGAACTATTGCTAGAGTTCAAGTGACGTGTTTGCCCAACAACCCACTGAAATCGGACAGACCGATGTGGAACAAACACATCATTTAACACCACAGGCCCCCCATAAGACAACCATCCCGTAGAAAAAATCCCATACAACGCCAGGAAGAGGAACGCCAAGTCCAAGAGATGTTAGAGGCCGGAATTGCTACCCCGTCCATCAGCCCCTGGTCTTCCCCTGTTGTCCTAGTAAAAAAGAAAGATGGGTCAACCCGTTTTTGCGTCGATTACAGGAGATTGAATGACGTAACCATTAAGGACGCTACGCCATTACCCAGGATAGACGATTCCCTTGACTCCCTATACGGATCCAGATGGTTCACTACCCTCGACTTGCAGGCAGGGTATTGGCAAGTGCCTATCAAGGCAGAGGACCAAGAAAATACAGCATTTTCCACTAGTGGTGGCCACCACTATGAATTTAACGTCCTACCTTTTGGCCTCTGTAACGGACCCGCCACTTTCTCCCGTTTGATGGAAGCGGTATTACATGGCCTGACCTGGGAAACCTGCCTAGCGTATCTGGACGATATTATTGTGTACTCACAAACCTGGGAAGAACACCTCCTCAGGTTGAAACAAGTTCTTCAAAGAATCCGAGCTGCCGGGTTGAAATTGAAACCCTCAAAGTGCGAGATTGCACGAAATAAGGTAGATTTACTCGGCCACGTAATATCTGAACATGGTATTGCACCAGACCCAAAGAAACTTCAAGCCATACAAAACCAACCCCCACCCACCACCGTTAAAGGAGTACGTTCTTTTCTAGGGTTAGCCACATACTACAGACGTTTCGTCCCACACTTTGCCACAATAGCCAGACCCCTCCACCAACTCACCCACAAGGACACCACATTCACCTGGACACCCGAAGAGACCTCGCTTTTAACACTTTGAAACAAAAGCTAATCCAAGCCCCTATTGTCGCTTTCCCTGATTACCATAAACCTTTCCGTCTTTATACGGACGTATCTCTGTACGCCATTGGTGCAGTTTTAGCTCAAGTAAGAGACGGAGATGAAGATGTGATAGCGTATATCAGCTCCACACTCAACCAAGCCCAACAGAATTATGCAGCCACCAAGAGAGAGTGCCTAGGGATCATTTGGGCACTCAACCACTTCAGGTCATTTGTGTTGGGCGCAAAACTCGATATAATAACCGACCATCAATCTTTGCAATGGTTGCGTAAGTGCGAAACCAACTCAGCCATCTTGGTACGCTGGAGGGAGACACTAGAGGACTACGATTTTACAATACAGTATCGTCCAGGTAAACTTCACACCAATGCAGACGCCCTGTCATGTTTGTTAGTACCGAAAGACCCCCCCCCACCAACCTAGCCGCCTTACAAAACACTGAGCTCTTATCTACCCCCATCCACCATCATAATTCCCCCCCAGCACCCTCACTAATTCAATCTTGGGAAACAAGAATCAGACCACCCTGGATACCGTTAAATGTCTTCAGGAAACTGACTCGCTGGGGAGATCAACTTGCCACAGACTCCGGTCACATAGTCCTAGACCCCACCATTGCCCACGACTACTGATTGCCATCCACGAGGGAAACGGCATACACCTTGGACAAAAGAAGATGTTAAAAATCGTCGCAGATCAGTACTGGACCCCCAACCCCTCCAAGATTGCACAACGCGTGACAGAATCCTGCAAACCTTGTTTATTGGGGAAGGATAGATCACGCACCCCAGGCCCAGCTGGTACCATTTCTGCCAACAAACCGTTCCAAGTCCTATCCCTCGACATCATGGGCCCATTTCCTTCTTACGCTGGCAACCGCTATATCGTCACATTTGTTGACGTATATTCAAAATATTTTAATAGCCTGCCCAGTTAAAGACCACACAGCCACCACCGTCGCCACACTGCTTGCCACAGAAGTGTTCCCTATATTCGGCCTTCCCCTTGCTCTTCTATCCGGCAATGCCCCCGAATTTAGTGGACACGTTTGGCACCAGTTCACCCAACAATGCGGTATTAAGATCAAACACTCATCCCCGTACTGGCCTCAAGGAAATGCTATATGCGAACGCAGTCATCGCACCATCAACAACCAGTTACGTACCAAAATGATTGCTCTTAACACCTTAGACTGGCCATCACAGATAAAGATGATACAATGGGGCACGAACACCTGTCCCCGAGAAGACGGTATTTCCCCTCATGAACGTGTTTACGGCGTACCCCCCCTGTTACTGCCGTTCCACCATCACGCTCACCTCCCCTCCAACACCTCCACAATTGACCCATTGCAACATCTGCAAAACACCCTCCATACCGCCCAAACCTGTCAAGACACCAAAACTGATAACCCCGATGATAAAAACCCTTTCGCCATCCATGGTAATGGTAGCCAACCTCCCTGTCACCAACAAATTAGGCCCTCGCTATGTCGGCCCCTACACCATCATATAAGTCCCAAATGCCTATCAAGTCACCATTGATTATCACGGCGTGACTCGCACGTTCTGAACTAGATTCGTCCGAGCTTTTAAACCTCTAAAACCACAAGAAATTACCCCACCCCACACGTCCTACCCTGAATTGAACACCCCTACTACCCCTCCCACTCAGGCTATGAATGTTCCCCTACAAACCCCTAAGGGCCTAAACCCTCCAGCACCGAACCGGCCGATCATTCCTCAACATACCCCCCAAACAAACCTCCACAAACCCCAAGCCCCCACTATCACCCCTTCCTCCACCATGACCCATTCCTTCACTTCTGATAGTCAAGTACCTCCCCAACTTATCCAAGTACGAAAACCTCCACCCACAACCCCGACCACAACGGAAACCCTCCCGTCTAGTCCTGACGTACCTCCACCAGGCACCACAGTAAGAAAACCACCACCCCCACCTAAAACAAAGTACACACCCAACCGCACCACACAATCTACCTCAGTAACCTCACGCTACAACTTACGCCCACGACTAAAATCTTTTAAAACCTCCAGAAAACACACCCTGCTAACCAAGTTCCGTAGGGCTGCCAGACCACTATCCTCCTCCTCCTCTTCTTCTTCGTCGAATTCTCCTCCACAAAGGGAAAGAAGACGAATAATCACAAGTAAACACCATAACCACTCTAACTATATTCCAAAAATAACCACCCCCACCCTCCCACGAAAGAACATACCTTCCCTTCAACCCCCACCTCATCACCCCGAATGACCTGCTAGATCTACCCCCCCCCCCACCAAACTCCCACAAAACCGCCTATTTCCACCACCATCAAATCACCAACCCCACCAAAGAACACACCCAACACATTTTCCGACCCCCAACCCTCCCAATTAAATCTCCACTCCCTACCCACACCCGTCTAGCCCCCCCGCATCCACCCCTTTCCCTTCCACTATCCCTGCGACCCCACCCACGCATCAACCAACCTAATCATCTCATCAAACCCCCAACCAACCAACCCCTAAAAAGTACCCTATGTCAACGACCAACCCCTCCTCACACACCACGTCTAACACACAACTAACTCCTAACCAAAGCCCCTCCAAACTGACGTACCCGACCTCCACACCCCCACTTGAATCCCCCCACAAAGTCGCCCCTGAGAGAACCCCCATACATACCCCCACCCAATCCTCTCCCATTCCGCCTACCACCCTCACTCGACAAAAACCTCAACACGCTTCTACCTCTCAAATAACCCCCTACCTCACCCCCACTAAATGCCCTCCACCTGTAAAGCGTTCTTCCCCTCAATATAAAACATCGTCGAGCGACTCAAGTCCCACTACAAACATCTACCTTCCCACCAGAACCTCCAAAGGTAGAATCATCAACAGACCCATCAGATTTGAAGACAGTTATGTAAAAACAACACCCCGTTCTTACACTAAAGACCCAAGCCACACAACACACACACCCCCTCTTTCTCACACACCTCCATCACGCACCTTACCTAAACCAATATTGCACATTGCCTCCATATATTTTCCCAGCCTGCAACACCACCCAAGAAAACACCCAAAAAACCCACTCATATCCCCCCTTCACCCCCAGCTCCGTTTTCACGCGTTAGTCCCTCCCCTTCAGTTATTAACCCCTTCACCACACTGAAGAGGCCTCCTGTCAGTCCGACACACCTCACTCGATACATGACCTCCACCATGAACAAATCCACACCACTCGTCACCCCTGTCCCTACCCCCACGGAGGAAGAATACACACTGTTCATAAGAAAGGTTAAAGTAAAAACGTCCACAGGACGCTTAGCCCGTCTACAGCGCCCACATCAAGCCCGGGCAACCGCCCTCCACAATACCGAGAACACATTCCTACAGGTCTACATAGACCTGCAAAAGAAACCTGACCCTCGCTCTCTTGCTTGGTGGGACCTTCTAAATACCCTCAAAATTACCCACCATGACTATGCTTCTTTTTACTTCACCCTTGAGGCTCGAGGACGAGCCTACAACGAAGGAGAGGGAAGTAAAATGCCCCAGAACGAGAAGCCCACCACGGAAGCCACGAGCGAACACCACCAGGAAACGGGAACAGAAACACCCGAAAGAAAGGCCCACAGAACGAAAGGACCAGGTGACCAAGCCAACCAGTTAAGACAGGCCGAAGCCCGCAGGGCTAAGCAGCTCCAAACCACACCTGCCTATCCCTTCTAACCACTGACCCTTCCCCCACCTCGCGTATACACTACCCCTCATGTCCTACACCTCTACCTACATGATGATGAACATGAATACACCTTAATTTAATACACCCATGCCCTGTCCCTAGGTTGAGCCAATGCCAACCAGTTCAGACAGGCCTAAATCTATGTATGTTCTTCCATCCGAGAAGTAATATGTTAACCCCCTAAAATACCTTGTCTTGCCAGACTAAGTTTCTGAAGACCAACCGCCCCCATAAATCTATGTATGCTCTTCCATCCGAGAAGTAATCTGTTAAAAACCCCATGTCATAATTGATAAGAAACTATGATACCCACGGGTACACCAGTGTATGTATAACCATTATTCCTGTAAGACCTAGACAGAAATGACTTCAGATGTTAGCCACCATGCAGTACCTCTAATTCTTACCCCAACCAGAGATTGTATACACCACCCTCTGTTACCATTGTCTCGACGCATATCTACCACGAAACAATAACGAAGCTACCCCTACGAACTGCCGCTTTCTTTGGTATATATTTCATAGAAAACGCAGTTCCCAGGGACAACTAGATCAGCAAGAAATCGTGTCAAATAATAGTGTCCATAACCCCTCGTATTGACGAGTATTAATACACCATGTTTTTCTCTACTTTTATCCACAGTCAAGCACACACCTACAGTTAACCTCCTCTTCCCCAAGCCCACAGTCCACATGATTCTATCATTCCAAACTCATATAATACCACCACTTATTGCTCATCCCCCGGTAGCGTTGGCTAACGTACCTTCCCTGTCATTAACCCCCAGGCTACGATACCAACTGTAGCCTAATGCCACCCCTACGCCCAGAGACCTTAGGGTCAAACTCCCACGTAACCCCCCTTAACCCTCTCCCTCTCGTTAATCCCCCCCCCTCCTCAACTCCCTTCCGACCTAGCCTCTCCAGCATACCCCCTGAATATCCTTAACTTTCCCGTTACTAACATTCTCAAACCTTTTGTATATATCCTCCTATCCAGCCTACCTTCCCCCAGTAGAAAGGAACACCATTAGAACTTTACTAACCCTTTGCATGCCATCTATTCCCTCACAACCCATTCACAACCCTGTACCAAATGATCGTCAGTGCGAGGCTAGCCGCCTCGCCAGTGACTAACTTCTATTGCCATACTTCCAGATAAATGTGGCAGAGTTAGCAACCCAGTCTCCACCACATCCAACAAACCATGCAATTAACAACCCAACCAATTAAACCAGCTGGTCAAGGCACCTTCGGTTTCGGTATTACGAACACCCACATCTGTCTCATAAACAGAGGGTTATTACAAACACTTGTAATATGGCAAGCCCCCAGCCACAGCCGCCCGGACGACCATCACAGAGAGAGGACGCGCACCTACCCCTCTCACCTCATTTATCAGTGATAGGGAATATGGTTTTAGACGATGTCGATCAACTGCAGACATGCTTTGCCTTCTTACGCATCAAATCAACCAAGCTACAGACCAACATGGTGAAACACATACAATAGCACTGGATATATCAAAGGCATTTGATACCTGGCATCAATCCTTATTGTCGAAGATGTCACACTACGGCCTTGCATCATTAGTTCCACTAATTTCTTCTTATCTTCATAACAGAAAAATATGTGTAATGGTAGATGGCCTTTATTCTCACTCAATAAATGCTGGTGTTCCCCAGGGATCAGTTTGGCCCCAATTCTGTTCCATTCATATCAATGATCTCATATCTACCACTCATAATCCAATACATTCCTACGCAGATGACTCAACACTCCACAGTTCCTTCACATTTACCAATTCTTTCACCCAACCCGATCTTATAAATTCAAAAATAAACACTGCAATTTCTCTGAACCAGGACCTTTCTAGAATTAATGGATGGGGACAAAAGAATCTAGTTTCCTTTAATGCACAGAAAACCAAATACATTCAATTTTTAACCGACAGAATCTCACTGACTCCCATATTTTTTGTAATGATGTAAATATTCCCACTTCCCCTAGTATTGACATTCTCGGTGTAACATTAACTACTAACTTGAGCTGGACACATTATGTTAGAAGCATTGCTAAGAATGCCTCTAAAAAACTGGGACTCCTGTACAGAGTTCGAGAATTCTTCACTGACGAGCAGTTGGCCGTGATATATAAAAGTCATGTGCGTTCTCAGATGGATTACTGTTCACCTCTGTGGGGTGGAAGTGGAGTGGTTGCATTGAGGCAGTTGGACAAATTCAAAATAAAGCTATTAGATTAATCAATAACCCTGCAATCACACAGGACCTTCCTACATTATCCATACGAAGAAACGTTGCATCCCTTGCATTATTCTACAGATATTTTCACAGCAATTGTTCCGAGGAACTTGCTTCAATTGTGCCGCCTCTCCACATCTTTCCCCGTAGAACTAGGGCAGCTGAGAGCGCCCATGAATTTACACTTTCTCCTCCACAATGCAGAACTTCTGCTTATCAGAATTCATTTATCCCCAGAGCTACTACTCTTTGGAATTCACTTCCCTCGAATTGCTTTCCACAAACTTACAATCTACAAATGTCTAAATCCAGTTGTTACAAACATTTTATGAATGGAGGATGCCTTTAGGCACATGGACCTTTTTGTTTTATCTGTGTTTTTCCTTCCTCCGTTCATTGTCTCTTAAAAAAAAAAAAAAACAAAAAAAAAAACCCACCCGAGGAGGGAGAACCCTACCCCCGTGGAGGTATACCTGACCCCTGTTTTGACTTCCGGGTCATTGCCAGGTAGCACAGGAATTCTTCCTATCAATGAACTAACCATGTATGACTAACACCTTTACTAACCTCTATTAACCCATAACCCATTAACCTTTCTTGCACACTCCGATAACCAAATTAGCACCTCAGCTATACCATAGAATGAAGACTGAGCAATCTAAGAGAGACGCTCCTATCACAGCTGTCCCAAACCTCCTCGCAAAGTAGATCCAGTCTCTCTCCCCTAAATACTTCCAGTATAGCCAAAATAGTACCTCTTACTAAGGCTCAGTTATATCACATTATGAAGGCTCCATATAGCCATGTGCCACAACAGTAATCACCACCTTACCTAGTTCCCGTATCCATTGAGAGCTCAAATAAATCCATAAAAACTCGAGATCCCTATGGCCTACAGGGTCCAAAACCGAACCTATAAACCGAGCTCCAGCCCCCAGTAAAATCAGTTGAAAGATAGACACCAACCAGTGGCTGGCCCCCTTGAGTTGACCTCTAGCTTTGCCCTTGTGTTTTTCCTGAGAATTGAGTTCCAGAGCCGGCAGACTCCGTGGCAGATTGAGATAGAAGCATCTGTCCACGTACAAGAAATCTACGTGCACCTTATAACCTTCACAAACCAGTGGGTATATAAGCGTGTAGCCAGCAACGATCGCCAAGAGATCCGTCTTGAGAACTTCCTACATATGGACCACCTGGACGGCCGCGGAACCAGTCGTTAGCCCCCAACATCACGGACGCAAGATAACCAGGACCAGACCAATCAAATACTACCCAAGATTCACTCTATCAGTACTACAGTGTTACAGTGCTATTTAGAGACTCACTTATTAATATTTCTATGAAGTGGCTATATCTTTGCCCCAGTATAATTCATATATAACCATTCCATCAGGAAGTGCTAAGCGTATCAGTGTTTATTAATTAACAGGCGATATTAACTCTCGTAATTACCCATATATCCAGATATTATTACATAGAAGTGAAACCCTAGTGATATCTGAATGTTCGCCCACTGATTTGCGTTCTATGTATTTCTGATACAAGAATATAAAACTTAGATCAGTACCCCCCTGAGGTTACTAGAATTCCCGTGCTCTAAAATACGCGTGTCTAATCTAGTCTGTGAATTACTCCTTGTGCATCAGAGCTACCAGTGATAAATCTAACAGTGAATATGAATCTATAAGTAACATTTATGGTCTCCAGTATATCAACTTGTGAATAAAGCCAGTGATCAGAAGATTAATACCTGAACGTTGGAAGTGGGAGACTAGGCTCCATCCAGATCCACTTAATGCTAGTTGTTCAATTCTATCATTTGTCTTGTACGAGTATTCATACCTTCTTATGCTTCACATTAATCATCATCAAGGAAACTATAGAAATGTGTACATTAATAAACGTGAATACATGAATTTACACTTTCTCCTCCACAATGCAGAACTTCTGCTTATCAGAATTCATGTATCCCCAGAGCTACTACTCTTTGGAATTCACTCCCCTCGAATTGCTTTCCACAAACTTACAATCTACAAATGTTTAAATCCAGTTGTTACAAACATTTTATGAATGGAGGATGCCTTTAGGCACATGGACCTTTTTGTTTTATCTGTGTTTTTCCTTCCTCCGTTCATTGTCTCTTAAAAAAAAAAAAAAAAAAAAAAACGTGATCGTGTGTCTTGTTACCGTGTGTTTATTTTGTGTTCTCTATTCCTCATACCTTGTTTTGTGCATGCAGCCTTCTATACCCAGTCAGTTAGAACTCACATTACCCAAGTTAATCCTGTAGAAAAACAGGGCATAACAAACTGTAAAATGAAATTGATAATTAAGGAATATAAGCATTGAATAAGGATGTACAATACCTGTACATGGATGAGAGAAGCATAGGGTGAGGTATGTGTGATGATACTAGGGTGTAGATGCCTGAGTAGTGCCACCAAGTAGTACACAGTGTAGTCCATCCCTTGTAGCAGCACCAACACCAGATAATGGCAAACCTCGGGCCAAGGCAGCACCCCTAGGAACACACACTGCACCCACTCACCCACCACACTCCAAAGACATGTCTCCATCCTCTGTACACCACCAAAAACCACATTATCAAAATATATTGTTTAACATCACTCTGGAGTTGTTATTAACAGCCTCAGCTTAAAACAATGACAACAATTAATTAGGTTCACTTTATTATACTTTTTGGCAACTGTCTCTGATCATGTGTACTCCACAAGAGTTGGAGTAGGTACAAATATGTTATTAAAAATACTTGTTACTTTCATTATATTGCTGGGGCATTATAAAATCTGTAATGTTTTATAATTATCTTAAATATCTATTGATCTTATTGATCTTGAATGATACACTTTATTCATATCCTACCAATACTTGATTCATAGAAACAGATGGACGCACAAAACCTATAGGGTCTCAGACACAGGGGTGTTCCTAGGGAATCGCAGTTTGAGTAGGAAGAGAATTACCAGACTCGTAATAAAAATAATTTTTATTTTCAGACGTTTTGACATTATATTATGTCATCATCAGTATTTTCTGTGAAAACAAAACATACGTATAAACATATTGAATATATATTACATTGCATAAAACTAAAAATTGGAATAACTTACAAATAATGAAAGCTATTACGTAATCTTAAAAAAAAATATTTAGATCAGACAGAACTATACAATAAAATAAAACAATGCAAAATGTTATGACAATATTAAGCTTAGTGGGAAATAAGCGTTTGGGAAGAAGGTACAGGCACTCAATTAGCCTCTGGGCTGCGCAGCCCCTGTAGTATACACCATACCCCTGTGCGTAGGTATTTTCATTCATTCCTCACTAAAATCGTTAATTTCCCATAAATATAATTAATACTTAACCATATGCGCCTATTTTACGTTTAATATGAAGGTAGTAACATGTGACAACAATAAAACAAGTGGGAATAGTGTTTAGATGGTCAAAATTGTGAATAAATACGGAGCGGTCCATTCATGAAATGTGGAGCAGAGCGAGGAAACCTCACCTCTCGCGAGGTCTGAAGCATGACTGAGTGTCTCACCCCAGTCACCCCACCCTCTACCTTACCCAACACACTCGCTAGGCACATAACCACACCCTGCAACCGGCTTGCAGATGTTAGCACGAAAATATACCAATGAATAAGGGAATAATAGGGAAAATAGGTGATAATTGAAAGGGGGAGGAGGGGGGGGGACTTTGTCAGATGTGGAGAAGTGATATGAGGTATGGAGGGGAAAAAAAAAAAAAAAAAAAAAATCAAGTGCTACTGGGGCCTTTTAACCCACTGAGCCCCAGGCAATAAATATAAATGTACACCCCAGAACCAGCAGGTTGTCAAAAAAAATTGTTTACCAGAAAACACCTGGAATAGGTTAGATATGAAGGAAAAACCACAAAAAACAATCCCCTAGGTCATTAAGGGGTCCTAGGGGGCACCCGAAAGTCAGAATTACAAGAGGGGAAATGGGTAGGCAAAAACAGGTTTTTGCGCGCTCATGCGCACGCGGCTTGACTTTGAGGGTTTTCAACCACCGGCATTGTTGCGTGGGATACTTACGCAGTTCCCATACATATCTGAGCCCTCTAGGTGCCATAGGACTGTAGTAATTAACCGCGATGCACCCTATGCGGCGCTGGGGTTTACCGTTACATACATTGCCGACGCATCACGTGCGTCGCTGGGATCCTGTGGGTTAAAAGTTTTTTTTAGGCCCAGTATCTTAAGAGTCTCCCCGCAGTCGCCCAGTAAAACCTCTTAAGAGTCTCCCCGTAGCTGCCAGGTTAACGATCCATATAGCTTCGATGATCCATAAGAAATATTAACCCTTTGGCGCACGATGACTCGTTCAGAGTCATTAGGTATTTTTTTCCTAGGCGCACGATGACTCGTTAAGAGTCATTAAACTTAAAAATATTCGCCAAAAATTAAGTTTTCGTCTGACGCGCGTCATATTTGGCATATATATTAAGTATTAAGTCTAGTTCAATGGGTACAATTGGCAACCCCCTCAGTTTAACGGTTTACTCACGGCTGGCTGGGAAGGGAGCAGAGTACAGCTCGGTCTGTTTTTTGATACTTTCACGTTTATTCATGTATCTCAGTAACTATTTGGTTTATAGTAATTCTAAAGTTACCAGTGGAATCCTCATTAAATTCCGCTTCCATATATGTATGCAAATCAAAAATGTTGTGGGCAAAATTTTGAGCTAGCGCGAGTTGGAGATAAGGTATTTAATTTTTTGTTTACAATTCTTATTTCGGAGTGCCCCAATGTGGTTGTTTTGTATTTATTTTATGTTTTTATTAGCTTATCTTCAAGTTCAATCAATAACGAAGCCGATGGTATCTCATTAATCCAAATACAAGGATTTTTTGGTGGATAAAAACGTCACAGAAACAAATTATCGCCGGGCACAAAACTGGCTCTGAGTGAGCTGAGATATACTTAGGGAGTGGGAAAAAACTTTGATTGGAAACTATAGGTGCACCTAAAGGTAGGTTCACACATAGGCGAGTCGGAGCGCGAGGCCAACGCGAGTCACACTCGCCGCATATCGCCGTTGATGGAGCCCGAACCCAACGCGAGTAGCAGCTGATGCGAGTAAACACGCATAGAACACGAATATAACACGAGTTTACACGAGTTTACATGAGTTTACACGAGTTTACGTGAGTATTGGCGAGTTTAACACGACCCCAACACGCCCCGCCAAAATTTGAAAAATAACGGTCAAATTCCAGGGTATGAATAGTGCGAGTCTACAGGAGTCTACATGAGTGTCACAGGAGTTTACATGAGTTTACAAGTGTTTACACGAGATTAACGCGAGTCTACAGGAAGTTAACAGGAGTGTATGGAGTGTATGAGTGTATGGAGTGTATGGAGTGTATATTCTATTACAGGAAGTTAACAGGAGTGTATGGAGTGTATATTCTACAGGAAGTTAACAGGAGTGTATGGAGTGTATATTCTACAGGAAGTTAACAGGAGTGTATGGAGTGTATATTCTACAGGAAGTTAACAGGAGTGTATGGAGTGTATATTCTACAGGAAGTTAACAGGAGTGTATGGAGTGTATGGAGTGTATGGAGTGTATATTCTATTTAATTTATTAATCTTGTATTTATTTATATTTCATGTTGGATATCAACCTGTATATTATTATTTGTCATCATATAATTATCCTTTGCATATATTCCACATCATTATTATTATGTATGGGTAGGAGGGTGGTTTGGGGGATGGTGTGGGGAAGGTAGAAGCGTAATTGACTCATGTTACAAATATGAAGCCGATTGGTAAGGTAGTTTCGCCACCACAGATTTTCCTTTTTTTCCTTATCTTCGTACGCTGGAAGTGGGTGGTGGGAGGCGGTTGGGGGTGTGGTGGGGGGAAGGCAGAAGGGTAAAGGACTTGTCACACAAATATGGAACCGATTGGTGCAGTCGTTTCGCCGCCACAGATTTTCCTTTTTTTCCTTATCTTCGTACGGATACGCTGGAAGTGGGTGGTGGGAGGCGGTTGGGGGTGTGGTGGGGGAAGGCAGAAGGGTAAGGGACTTGTCACACAAATATGGAACCGATTGGTGCAGTCGTTTCGCCGCCACATATTTCCTTTTTTTTCCTTCTGACGGACCGACAGTCAGCGAGTGTGTGGGAGGAGGAATTTGGGATTTTTTTTTTTGGGGGTAGCCAAAATGGTAAGGTACATGTGGTAAAAATATGAAAGCCATAGGTGCAGTCGTTTCGCTGCTACGATTTTTGTTGATAATATAAACAGACTCGTGTGACACTCATGTAGACTCGCGTGACACTCATGTAGACTCGCGTGACACTCATGTAGACTCATGTAGACTCGCGATCATTAAATTTCTAAATAGTACAACGCGAGTGTCACGCGAGTCTACATGAGTGTCACACGAGTCTACAGGAGTTTACGCGAGTCTACGCGAGTCTACGCGAGTCTATGCGACTTGGCGTCCTACTCCCACTTGACTCTCCAATTTTTGTGTCGGTACAAACATTTTGGCCGCGTTCGCGAGTCTATGCGGTCCACCGCGAGTCCACGCGAGTCTGTGCGAGTGTCGGCGAGTGTCGGCGAATTTGGGATAATCATTGGCGAGTGCAAAAATTTCATCACTCGCGTTGGAGTTGCGCTCCGACTCGCCAATGTGTGAACCTGGCTTTAGGGTTAAACTGATTCATTTTTTAATTATGATCGAAAGTAATATAACTATATACTCTATGAAACTATTTAATTTGTAGAAGAAGACACAACGTAGCCATTTAAGTGAGACAAAATTAAAAATATAGTAGTGAAATCAAACCAAAGTACAGTACACAGTCAAAGTTCCTGCCTAGAAAATGAGATTTCTACGTTTCCGTGAAACTTAGCAATCTACAGACACAATACTTACATAATAGCCTAGAACTAAATATTTATTACAAAGAATCTACGGACACAACCAAATTAGATTATATTTAAGGGAAATTAGGAAAGGTTATTATTCAATTGGGGACGAAGCTTTTTAATATAACGTGATTCTAAAAAATTCTAACACTGTTTGTGGGACAGCTATCTAGCTCCTAATCGGTTCCGCAGAAATCGAGCTAAGATATAAACAGCCAAGATCGGGGCACTGTTCTTATGGGGAAAATTCTAAACGGTTCCGTGCTCATTATAAAAGTTGCACTTTTTCCCAGTTTTAGCCTATGAAAAAAAAAAAAAAAATCTACATAAAGTAGTCCTAAATCTTATGCATTGCAAATAATAATGTAGACTGGCTAAATAACAGTCTTAACCATAAAACTTAGGTGCATTATAAATACTGTACTGTAGATTGGGGCATTGTTCTTATCATAGGATTATTTTTAGGCCTAGGCCTAGGTTCTAACTTATTCCAGTCACCCCTCATTGCCCTCAAGTACCTATTTCGCCCCAAATACATCCAATAAATATATATTATGAGGAAAATATGTATAATACATATGAGAAGATTACTTACCACACAGACTTTATTTTAAATCATTGTCATATTTAGCCTAGCCTAACATCGTCCTTCCGCCTCTTTCATCCAACATGGACTGGCCTTTGCTCTATGTTTTGAGCATGAATTTCCTTCATTGTTACCACCAGGCCCACCAACCCTATCACCAGATATACTAGAGGTTATAATAAACGCGAGAGATAAGCGGTTCAGGCACAAAAAAGCTTGCAAATAGCCGGTTTTTCAACACAAATGATGAGTGGACTGTAAGCGTCTGCCTCGTGATGACGTCATACAAAGATGGCGGCAGCAGCTTGCACAATTGACTTTCGGATTCACTCAGATTCACTCGT
Source organism: Paralithodes platypus (assembly GCA_032716605.1). Classification (NCBI taxonomy): domain Eukaryota; kingdom Metazoa; phylum Arthropoda; class Malacostraca; order Decapoda; family Lithodidae; genus Paralithodes; species Paralithodes platypus. Next base: position 22,644,173 of record CM064502.1, read on the forward strand.
CACTAAAAGCGGAAAACACCTTGACAATGGCAGATTCTTTTTGTTCAGTTAACTTTTTTTATGTTGTTGTTGTTGTTGTTCCCTAAGCTGCCGGGCCGAACAGCCCCGAGTCCCTGAGGAAGGCCATGGCCACGATCGGGCTTTCCCACAGAGCTCTCATTGAATGTAAATTGTGTTGTTGGCGTAAGTGGTTGTGTGAAATGCAGTCTTCTATGATGTGTTTAATGGTATGGGGTGCTGTGTTACATCCCGGGCAGACGTCGACGACGGAGTCATCCAGTCTCTTCTGATAGCTCAGGAGAGCTGGATGGTGTCCGCATCTCAGCCTGGCCAGGTGGACTCTGTCCTCGCGTGGAAGGGAGGATTCGGAAGGATGGATTTCGGGAGGTCGTGCTTGCAGCTGCGTGTTGTCTGTGAGTGAGTGGATGGATGGATCGGCGAGAGATGTGAGTATGGATGTGCTTCTGGAAGTTGGTTCGGGGTGGACAGGGAGGGAGAGAGGATAGTAATTGTGTGTGATACCGTGTACTGGGTGTTGTTTTGATATTTCTTGGTGTCTGTGGGTGTGTTGCCATGTAGTTTAGTGGGTGGTCCTGGTTCGTGGAGGCTGCTGCCAGGAATTGAGTGCCTCTCATGTCCAGATGGTCTTTGACTTTGAGGATTTTGGTAACTTTTTTATTGTTTTTGTTTATGTTTTCTAGTTTATGTTGAGTTTTTCATTATTTTTTTTTGGGGGGGGGGGGGTTGACTGGAATTATAGGTTTGACTCCTGCAAGGAGATAAAGAAAACGTAATATTTAGTAGTGGCCCCGTAATCATTGACGATTATGCCTATTACATAAGGCACCCTCTTCAAACACTCATCCGCCGTAGTTTGAATCTACCGCGCAGAGCATAACAAATTAAGGAGCCTTCATCATGAGCGCACGCAACCTCACTCATAGTTCAGTCATTATGAAATTGGGTTCTCACTACCTTCGTAAAAAATAAAAATAAAAAGAAAATAAGAATAACTATTCAATAAGCTTTCCATATAATCGTGGATGTACTTGTGTGGATCTTTGACCAGACGCTGACTCAGGCGTCATTCTTCCTTCACTGACATATCAAGTAAACCAAAATCCTTAATACATCAACGAATGGGAAGGGGATGGTCGGGAGGGCCCCAGTCGTCAATGATTACGGGGCCACTACTAAATATTAGGTTTTCTTTATCTCCTTGCAGGAGTCAAACCTATAATTTATTAGTGGCCCCTCCATCATTGACGATTATGCCTGATATCTAAGACTGGAGGGGGACATTCGTAATCATATTATAACTCTAGCAAAAGCAGATAATCAAACAACCACATAGTATTCTTACTTTGTAAAAAAGATATATATTTTGGCGCAGCACATATATACCAAAAAGGGGTAGGCCTACAAGCAGGAGCGTGCTTCAAAGAAGCCTGCTTGAGAAAAAGGTTAACTCTGAGACTCTGAACACAGATCCGCCAGTTAAGAAGGCACCCCACTTAAATTAAGTGGTGAAAAAATAAAAACTTATAAGTTTACATGTGCACATATAAACCCCATAAAACTAGTGGATATATCTTGAAAAAACATATCCAAGCTTAAAATCAGATTGCTTCACAGCCAAAACTACTGACAACAACACTGTTGTTTGTACTACAATTGTACTAGCACAACTTCCTGTAAAGAATAGTACAGAGAAATTTTCATATCACAACACCCATGAACAGTATGTGACGGCGGGGTCTAGGGTGTCCTATGTTACACTGACTGCACCCCCCCCCCCCCCTTTTCTTGAAATTAAACAATACGTGACTTAGGGGCCACCTAGACCCTCTGCCTTAAAGCTATACATGGCAAGGAAGGTTTGTCTAGAGCTACTGAAAGGTATCGAGTCAAAACGTATGATTAGAGGCCCACAAATGTGTGGACGTAATAACTTCAACAGAAAAATTCTGAAGGAAACGCAAAGAGGCTGCCCATTTGCGTAAATCGTGGGCCCTACCCACAACGCCGGGATTACTCTCTTTAATGACTTCGACCAAGAGAGAAGCTATTTTACGTTTCATTAAGCGTTTGCCCGTACTAGCTACCCAAAAAGCACCCTGTTGATGCAGAGGTGCCACCCTCAAATATTTGGTTAGAGCTTGCCCTGGACATAAATTATGATGCACTTTACCCCATTCAACGCCGGCACTGTGAACTCTGAAAACACGTGTTCACTGTGCTCATTCTTGGCGCTGAACCTGGAGAAGGTGCAATGTGAATCGGGGAGGTGGGCGGAGTTTGAAGCATGCTCTCATGAAACCTGTTTCTTCCGCTTGTGGTATGGTTAGACCTGTAAGGTCAAAGAATGGCACCCTGATAGCTGTTAAGTGATTATCTAGAGTCACCACAGATAGACGTTGCTGTTCAAACAAATAGTTTAAAGAATTAAAAAACTAATGCCACCGAAGGTACCGTCTGTTCTGTTCTAACTATCCAAGAAGTAAAGGACTGCCAATGAGATTGATATTGCCTCTTGGGAGATTGTGTGTACTGATTCATAAATTTATCTGTCACGGTTCTACCATACGGCATTCGCCACTAGGCCTCCTGAATGACCACAATGCAAAAGTCAGCGAGGACTTTAGGTTGCCAATTGTGTCTAAGTGGAAATACCCGACCGGGAGCGACCCCGGGTTCGGGCACCACGTTATCAATTGTTGGTACCACAACTGCGTCGGCCACAGGGGCGCGAGTAACGAGACTACGCCTCGATAATCCTGTAGTTTGTTGACTACGTGGCACATTAGAGAAGCGGCTGGTGGCGGAAACAGATAAATGGAACTCCACATGTTCCAATCCGTCACCAATGCATCGGGCCCCCCCCCGCCGGCGTTAATGTCCGGCGTGTGAGGTACCGAGGGAGTTTGTGATTCTCCTCTGACGCAAACAGATCCACACGTGGACGGTAAGGCTCTGCAATCATTTGATCGAAAATTTTCTGCTCGAGTGCCCACTCGACTGTTGTGCTCTTGTCTTCGAGAAAGAGCGTCTACCCAGACGTTTGCTACGCCTGGGAGATAAGATGCATGAAGATGAATGTGCAGCTTGTCGGCTAGAACAAAAATCTTTTCTGACACGTCTAGCAACTTCCGAGACCTCGTTGACCCTTGTTTCTGAATGCAGTGAACTGCCTTGAGATTTTCCAACTTGAAGGCCACCGACTTTTCCCGTAAAGTAGAGCCGTGAACTTGAAGGAAATACAAGGGGACTAATAACTCTTTTACCATTATGTGGGAGGTTTCTGAATGGGACCAAAGCCCTTGACCCTGATGCCCGAGGTTTGACTGAAAGCCCCAACCTATCGTCCCTGACGCATCCATGTCCACCCATACCGACGGCGGAGGAGAGGTCCATGACATGACTGAGTGCAACATTTCTCTTTTCGCCCAAACCGCTAGTAAGCTGTGTAATAATGTTGGGATAGGCCATAATATTCCCGCCGGTAATAGTGGGAAATTTTTTGTTGCCCTCCAAGATTAAACGTTTGACTTTCAACCGGCCCAACCTCACAGTTAGTTGAACCCAGTTGAGAGAACCGACTAGAGATTCCCAAAGTCTCTGTGTCGTAGTCATACTGTGGAGAAACATAAACAGTTTTTTGCGAATCTGTTTCGAGTGTCCACACTGACTCAGAGTGAGAGATGCTGTGTCCTCGACCAGCCCTGTCCACTGAAATACTCGTGAGGGAACAAGGTTCGACTTTTACTAAGTTGACCTTGAATCCTAGAGATTTGAGATGGTTTAGCGTAATGTAGACATGAGTGTTGCATAACTTTTCTGTCTCTGCCACCACCAGTCAGTCGTCCAGATACCACAAGATCCTGATCCCTTGTTCTAACATGGGCATCAGGGCTTGCCGGGACTTTGTTTGAAAGCTTGTGCCATATTGAAAACAGTCTTCCAAACTGCTGGTGAAATCAAAGAAGGAGTTAGAACTGGAGACTACTTGGCTTGCAATACGGTCAGGAAGTTTCGTCACTAAGAACATCCTCAGATCCTGCCTTGCTCGAACTGCCTCTTAATAAGGCCGGCCGAGTATCTCCTAAAGACTGAATGGAAGTTTGGAGAAGCAAGCGCCGGGAAAGTTCAACGGCTTTCCTGACTTCCGCAGCTTCGATCGCCTGAGACGAGCGTACCATATACTTTGTTACTTGCTGGGTAACAATATATTGCGAAAACAGTCTAAACGCTTTTCTTCTTAACCTAAACTCACGGTCTAGGTGAGCTGGGGAAGGCGTGCTAAACGGATCTTTTAATTCGCACAAATTGATTTTTTTAGGGGCAGCCAAGAAATCAAACAAAGCAGAGGGGACTCCTCCAGCACCAAAAACCCGAAGAGAGAACCAAGAATGGTTTTCTTGAGGGATGTGGTGAGAAGATTTTGAAGTGAAGGTAGTGGCAACATTTTGAGCCTCTGTTTCCCATCCCACCCAAGGTCCCATACCCAACTGCCCCACCTGCAAGACTGGATTAGAGGCTGAGTCTGTGATCGGAAAGATATCCAACTCCGGCGTCAAAGCAGAAAGTGCCGTGACGTCGTTAAAGCCATCATTCTTATTCCAGTCAGAAAATAGCTTGAAGCTAAGGCAGGGGGTAGGGCTGGTGTTGATGCATACACCAAAAAGTCATGGTTATAATAACTTGGAACGGCCTGAATAGGAACATCCAAAACCTTTCCTGGACTATCCAAAGCTCTGAGTTTTCTAGACTTATTGCCTTGGATTACCCACGCATGTGGTACAGGGAGCTCCCCCGACATTATCGGTTTGACTCCTGCAAGGAGATAAAGAAAACCTAATATTTAGCAGTGGCCCCGTAATCATTGACTATTGCCGTGGATTACCCACTCATGTGGTACAGGGAGCTCCCCCGACCTAGTAGCTTGTGCTGCCTCAGGCCGAGTTGGGAACAATGCTACCCATGACTCATCAGGCCCGTATAAAAGGGGCATAGCTCCTTTTTTCGACTGGTGCCTTGTCTAAAAGGGGGGGGGAAGTTATGTCTGAGATGACTAGCACATTGGAAGTAGTGAGAGCTGCTGTGCCTGGCACATTGGAAATTGGATCTGACACAAGAGGAGGGTTAGGTATTTTAGCTAAAGCAATGGATGTAGCCAGAGGTCGCACATTCGTCGACGTCGCGGGAGCTCCCATACCAAATGTAGGAGTTTCCGGCGTAGGGCCAAAGACTTATTAAGTGCATTTAATAGTAATCCATCAATCTCTCCCGTAGTTACATACCTAGCAGATGACGAACTCCGTGGAGATTCGACAGTACCCTGAGAGTCGTCTAGAAGGTGACTCGACTCTACAACTTCCATCTTTGAGACCAGAGAATGCCGTTCTTCATCCCATAAGTCTGGCCTATTATGGGAAGATCCCGCCGAAGCCGGGGCCTACATGCCGCCATGTTAAATCTGGGATAGAAGATGGTACATCGGCATCCCGGTGGATGTCAGCCACCACTTGAGTCACAAAAGGATGTGCTCCGTCCTGCCAGGGCTGTGAGTATCGCCATACACCTTGGCTGTGGCTGACACTCGCTTGCAAGCTTGGTATACTCTCCAAATGGGAGCCCTCACCCGAGCACCCTAGAGGTTAATAGTTTCTGTAAGATACTACTAAATCATAGGCTGACACATGTGACCTGGTAGAAAAGCATGGACTATCAGGTGATGAAAGGTCCGCCGGGGCATCCTCCACCACATTCGCTGACTCCACCCCCGACCTGTCAGATTGGATGGTAGACTTGGTGGGGGTAGAGGCAGAAAGCGGGTACCAGGCTCCGGGGATAGCCGTGAGTCCTTTCGCACCGGAGGATCCCTTTGTGGAAGATTGATGACTCCTACCTGACTTATGCTTAGTACTAGTAAGGTCTTTAGGTCCCCCACTCTCTTCCTTTTCTTCTTCTTTGAAGGTGAAGCAGAGTGGCCTGAAGCTGTCACCTGCTTCCTCCTTGATGTGGACCTCGTTGCCGTTGCCGATGGTGACAGTGAGCGAGGCCTCTTAGAATTGCCGGGGGAGGGTGTGGCAACCTGTCCCCGCCCAGACTCTGAGGTCTTACGTGCACGTATCTTACACTGAGGGGGGGGGGATGTTTGATAATTAGAAGCTCCCAAAGCTCAAGGTTATCACATTGCAACGCTTTATGTGCTACATTCGTTGAATAAGTAGCGAGAAGTTGGTTCACTTCTTGTAAAGCCACCGCCGCAGTGTTATCCTTTTGAATTAAAACTTTAACACTTAAGAGGTTACAAATAGTGCAATTCTTTGTCACCTATATCCCCCCGTGACTGATCTCTGCATTTAACACATTTAATGCAAAGCTTGTGAGCAAAATTAGGGAGATCTGAGCATAACGGCGTTGAACATACAGCAATGAGAGGGTCAAGTGCCGACATGACAGAGACTGGGGGAAATCTACCCCACCCCCGGGATCTACCTGATCACCTGGCGCAACGCCGGAACTCCGCCCTGAAGAGAAAATTTCCAGGATTAATGCTCATAAGGTTACCCCAAAAAGGTACACCTTTAGTTTCATATTAAAGATTTCAGCATATCTTTACCTGTCCAAAAGATTTAAGCATATCTTCTGAATCGTCATAAAGATGAAGCATATCTTTATTAAAGATGAAGTCTTTCAAGTATCCCTTTATACTTGAAACACTAGTAAGATTCAGGCATCTTTTTATCCCATAAAAAGTCTAAGCCTATCTTAACTCCCCCAGACATATATGACGCGATCGCATCATATGGTCCAGTGCGCCCAAAACTCATATGACGCGATCGCGTCATATGGACTTATCTCCATTGCTCTCATAAGTTTATGACCCAATCTTGCGCCATATGAGCTGAGTAAGACCGGTAACTTAGATTACAATAAAACCGTTGCAACCTCAGCCTCCTCCCATAATTCTACGGCCAGTGTTGTGGAGTGCATGGCAAGATGATTAAGGCAGGCTCCCGCCTCCTTGATTACGGACTTTAAATGTCTGAAGGAGTGTCATCTCTAATCCGACTTCTCCCAGAAGCCCTGATAGATCGCCGTCTGAAGGCCGTGATACCCTATTGTATCAATCAATCGTTTGGCAAACCATAGAGAATTGCAAATTCGTTTAATATAACCACCCGAAGGTACAACCGCCGGGTTTTATATTCAAGGTCACACCAAATGTACCTGCCCCAGACCTCTTTGTAAAAAGGTCGCCGGAAGGGCAAGACCAAACAAACAAACAGCATTGTTTTAATGGCGTTGAACAAGCGAGAAACCATAACCAACAGGTGTACGCATGATCCCCTGGATAAATGTGTGGAGCCCACTTCGCCGGGAATAAAACAGGAAGCCTGCTCACAGGCTCTAAGGTTACCCCAAAAAGGTACACAAACATGTGTCACAAAACCGCTGGTCAACGAACCGTAGCCCTCAGCCACTACTTTTCGTTTCCTTTAGTTTCATATTAAAGATTTCAGCATATCTTTACACTTCCAAAAGATTTACACATAATCGTCAGAAAGATGAAGCATCTCTGTATAATTCATATTAAAGATATTTCAGCATATCTTTACCCTGTCCAAAAATTTTAAGCATATCTCCTGAATCCTCATAAAGATGAGAATATCTTATTTAAGATGAGGTCTTTCAAGTATCCCTTTACATTGAAAACCCTAGTAAGATTCAGGCATCTTTTCCATCCCCATAAAAGTCTCTTTGGGCTATCGAAATCTCTAATCCGGCTTCGCCCAGAACCCTCATAGATCGCCGTCTAGTCGTGTCAAATCTAGATCTGACTTCTCCCTAACCCCTCATAGATTCGCCCCGTAAATAGGTCCTAACCCCACTTCTTGCAAAAGAATCGCCGGGGAGGAAATATCAACAAACAGCCTAGTTTTAAATGGCTTTGCAAAAAAACCGGAAAAACTAAACACAACAAGTGTCCGCATGAACACTTAGATAAATGGGTAAAGCCAACCCGCCGGGAAACACAGTAAGCCTGAAACACAGGACACCACCACAGAGATGCAGTCCTGGAGAGCCTCAAGCCACCACTCGCCCGGGGAAAACAAGCCTTTTATAACCACGCATGATTAAAACTCGGCTACCAGCCGGTTTTTCACAGTGTAACCGAGAAAACCCGCCGGAAAAGGCAACCCACCCCGCCCAGATTCAATCTGAACGCACCAAATAGACCGTGGAGTTAGCCAAAGCACAACTAACCCAGGACACCCAAATAGTCCATGGAATTAGCCAATACACAACTAAACCAGGACACATAAATAGTCCGTGGAATTAGCCAATACACAACTAAACCAGGACACACATGACACAGTAGTACATATTTATAAAATAAATCAATAACACTTGTACATGTGGCAAAGCTACGAGAGGCTGGCTAGGCCTAAGCAGACGGAATAATATGTAATCATGTCGTAATATAAACAAAAAGCACTGAATCATATCACAACAGGAACCACCGTCAACACACCAATGTAGCACAAAATTCCCGGTAAAGGGAAGAACTGACTCGGGACCCAGAAAAAACATCACTAAGTGAAGAAAAATACGCTGGGAACGTCAGAGAAAAGAAAAAGCTACTTCATCAGAAAGATAAGAAGAAGCCTAATAACACGAAGAGAAAGCCGCCTGCATCACAAAGCTAGCTAACCGCGCAAACGTATCAAGCGTCCACCACGGGACCACGAGGGTACACCCGAAATAGATGCCCCAAACACACGACCCAAAATACACTGCACTGCGGGCAACCCGCCCAGGACACTCCTGCTACGCATATCCTAACCTTACTCGATACATCCCGGAGTAAACAAATGAGAAAAAACTCACTAGGGACGCAGCAAATGCGGAACCAGCGGAGCGTGGGTAGGCACGTCCGGGTAGGTTGAGCGCAGAGCAGAGAAGGAAGAATGACGCCTGAGTCAGCGTCTGGTCAAAGATCCACACAAGTACATCCACGATTATATGGAAAGCTTATTGAATAGTTATTCTTATTTTCTTTTTCTTTTTATTTTTTACGAAGTTTTTTCGTAGTGAGAACCCAATTTCATAATGACTGAACCATGAGTGAGGTTGCGTGCGCTCATGATGAAGGCTCCTCAATTTTTTATGCTCTGCGCGGTAGATTCAAACTACGGCGGATGAGTGTTTGAAGAGGGTGCCTTATGTAATAGGCATAATCGTCAATGATGGAGGGGCCACTAATAAATATTTGTGTGCCAAGATGGAAGCATTTTGAGCAAACATGGAAATTGGGAATATTTGGTGTCTACCACGAAGATTGAAACAACGAAGACTGATGTGGCGAAAATGGGGGCTCCACTGTAGTAAAATGCTCATTACTGGGCGTAATATTACACAATTCACAATGTTCCCTGACTACTGAGTTGGGAGGACTCTGCAGTATGCGACCGGTTCTGACAGACTGACCTACATGCTCTGCGATACCAGTTTTGAAGGAACGCACAGTGCTTCCAACATACCATGCTTGGCAACAAGGGCAAGAAAAACAATAAACGATCGACGAGCGTAGGTCAACAGGTAGGCGGTCTTTGAATTAGAACATGGAGCGAATTCTGAATGGGTTCATAGGTATGAATCTAAACACTTTATCAGGGTAAAATTTACAGAAACTCTCAACTTCAAATTAAATGCTATCAAAACCCTCTTAAGCGCGGTTCCCATACCTCCGTTTTGACCTCCGTTTGGGACGGACCTATGTCATCGATGACGTAGATCCCTTCACGCGTTGGCTCCGGCGAGCGCGAACCGAGGGTCTATTGTTCTCCGTTTCACGCGCTTCCAATCCCGGATCCTGTCACAGGAAGTTGACTTGGATTTAACTTTGGATGGACGACGGAAGACAATTACGTATATTTATGGTGCCCATGATATATTATATTGGCATGTACTGGTCACCAATGAATAGTACACACCCTATAGCCTATGCATACACACACAGAATGTACGTATAGTGCGTATTTATAATGTAAACAAGATAAACACTAGCTCTCTCCGCCACGGACACAATGTTGGGCGAGTTCTGAAGTACTGCCAATGTTTATAACCCAGGAGCAAAGCGAAAATGTAGCCCACATTTTTAAATAGTCTCATACTTTCCATTTTGTGAAGCCAGAGTTGTATAGAAAGTGTAATTTGATAGCTGTGCATGTTGTCACGACGACCAATTATGGACATTGTGTAATATTTATTCCGAAATCAACAAATTTAGGCTTGAAGTACATTGCCTCGTTTGATGCTAGTGCTCGTTAATCTAACTTGGATTTCAGGCTTTTTAAATACTCTCCCATATTTTGACTGTTTACATAGTGCATATCATGATAAATTGTGTCAAGCAGTACCACAAAGACGAATAATTTGCCATTTATACTTAAAGTAAGCCCAACTAGGCGAGCTATAAGAGGTAGTGTGGCAACATTGGATTTCACGCTTGTGAAGTTTTAACTCCTGGGAGAGCACTCACGGTCAACGGGACCTATGTCAGGTCCGTCCCAAACGGAGGTCAAAACAGAGGTATTGGAACTGCGCTTTACATCGTGCTTACGCTCTGACTTCGTGCTATGACTACTTCCACAATGAAATCATATTTCTAAAAAACTACTTCTATGGAAATAGTTATAGTATAAACTTGTTCTACAGACTAGTAAATAAGTTTCTTAATGACAAATACCAACCCAAATGCAACGTCCCCACAGTAAAAATAAGGAAGTAATTTATTTACGAATCCCATATTTAGGTAATTTGACAAAGAAAATTGAAGTATCACTAAATGAGAGTTTCTGTAAATTTTACCCTGATAAAGTGTTTAGATTCATACCTATGAACCCATTCAGAATTCGCTCCATGTTCCAATTCAAAGACCGCCTACCTGTTGACCTACGCTCGTCGATCGTTTATTGTTTTTCTTGCCCTTGTTGCCAAGCATGGTATGTTGGAAGCACTGAGTGTTCCTTCAAAAACTCGTATCGCAGAGCATGTAGGTCAGTCTGTCAGAACCGGTTTGCAGACTGCAGAGTTCTCCCCACTCAGCAGTCAGGGAGCATTGTGAGTTGTGTAATATTACGCCCAGTAATGAGCATTTTACTATATTAGATAACTGTCCCACAGACAGTGTTAGAATTTTAGAGTCACTTTCTATTAAAAAGCTTCGTCCCCAATTGAATAATAACCTTTCCTCATTTCCCTTAACACCCAGGCCGCGGGTCTCGACATATGTCGAGTGAGAGAAAAGTGCCCTATCCAGCGGGTCCCGACAATAGTCGAAAGGAATGTTGAGCACATTATCGGCTCTGAGAGAGAGTCCACGCGTTGGGAGGACCGCAGGTGGGCTCTGACCGCTCGGCATGGGCCGAGCGAGGTAACTGAGATCCCCACTACACCCCTCCACATCCCTGGCCTCGCGAGGACAAGGATATTCTGAGAAAATTACCGTATTTTAGGGTTTTTGCCCTCGTGTTGCAACATCATTGCAAGAGTACCCGTGGTCGTACAAGGATGATTCAGGTGTCATCATTGGAAAGCTCTATTATCGCCCTTTCACGGATACATAATTGTATTACGCTCTGGCTCTTGTTTATGTATGAAAAAGAGCATGGAATGAAGCTCATTTAGGGTAAATATGCCCTCCACACAGGTAGTAGAAATTACAAATATCCCCGTCCGTAAGGGGTTAAATATAATCTAATTTGATTGTGTCTAGATTCTTTGTAATAAATATTTAGTTCTAGGCTATTATGTAAGTATTGTGTCTGTAGATTGCTAAGTTTCACGGAAACGTAGAAATCTCATTTTCTAGGCAGGAACTTTGACTGTGTACTGTACTTTGGTTTGATTTCACTACTATATTTTTAATTTTGTCTCACTTAAACGGCTACGTTGTGTCTCCTTCTACACATTAACTATAGTTTCATAGAATATATAATTATATTACTTCCGATCATAATTAAAAAATGAACCAGTTTAATATTTCTTATGGATCATCAAAGCTATATGGATCGTTAACCGAGTGACTGTACCTTGTTCCCGAACGCTTATTTCCCACTAAGCTCAATATTGTCATAACATTTTGCATTGTTTTATTTTATTGTATAGTTCTGTCTGATCTAGATATTTTTTGTTTTTAAGATTACGTAATAGCTTTCATTATTTGTAAGTTATTCCAATTTTTAGTTTTATGCAATGTAATATATATTTAATATATTTATATGTATGTTTTGTTTTCACAGAAAATACTGATGATGACATAATAAAATGTCAAAACGTCTACGAAGGAAAAATTATGAAAATAAAGATGATTTTTATTAAGACTCTGGTGATTCTCTTCCTACTCAAACCTATAGGGGTTTGACAACCCATAGGGAAGAGAGGAAAACCTAATATTTAGTAGTGGCTCCAGAGTCAAATGATGTAGTGCCATTAACCCAATCAGTGCGGGATTATTTTCCCTATAATAGAGCTCATTCAGGCACTCCTGATTGCTTAAGCAAGTACCTGAATAAAATTAAATGTTTGCAGCAAAAAAATTGAAGAAAATAGCTTTATAATGACACCAGAACAAGTTTCGTAGTCTCCACAGACTGCATTAAATTGCAGTATATTGCCATGGCATTCCTGAACCACTCCTGCAGTGAAAGAGTTAATTATATTTGGCCCTATTTAGCCCACAGGCTTAGCTGGAAGACCCCATATGCCTTCCAACATAATAGAACCATCTTCATAGGTACTGTAGTACAGTACTGTGAAATATAAGTTTGAGGTCCCGGAGGGAAGAATGAAAACCTAAAATAGTTAGTAGTGGCCCCGAAATCATTGACAATATGCCTATTAATATAATAGCTCTCTTTCAAGCACCGGCGGTCAGCCTGTTTGAAACACCCACCGCAGGGGAAAGAGTACTAACATCATAAGTGTAACGCTAATTCTCTTATGGAATCGTCTTGATGATTGGGTACTTACTATGAAAAAACTTCGTAAAAAAGAAAAAAGAAAAATTAACTTAATAATTGTTATATTAAGGCTTTCCAACTCACGGTTGTCTTTTGTGGATTCTACCTGAGATGCTGAACCCAGCGACGCCATTCCTTCTTCAATGATATATCAAGATTAAACTCAAGACATCAACGAATGGGAAGTGGATGGAAGGGAGGGCCCTACATCGTCAATGATTTCGGGGCCACTACTAAATATTAGGTTTTCATTCTTGCCTCCGGGACTCAAACCTATAATTTATTAGTGGCCCCTCCATCATTGACGATATGCCTGATATCTCAAGTCTGGAGGGGGGACATTCGTGACAATATCTAAACCACTAACAAACTACCATAGGTAGAGAAAAAGAACCAAATACAAATTTTAAGTCTTTATTGTTTGCATACAATAATGTAGAAAAATGGAAAGAAAAGCAGTGCGTTACTTCGAAGAAGATCTGCTTATAGGCTAAGTAACCATACAGGTACATATGTAAAGAATATCACATTGAGATTCAATAAAATTTATTTTCCAAGAATTTTTTTTTTATTCTTGTCCAACACTGTAAAAGACACAAATAAATAATTTGATTATATCTTATGTCCTTAAAATTAATTTGTACATAATATATATTTAATAGTGGCCCCTCTATCATTGACAATATGCCTATTAACATAATAGTCTCCATTCAAGCGCCGCGGTAGCCAGTTTTGAATCTGCCGCGCGGGGAAGAACAGAGTACTCGTCATGAGTGCAACGCTAATTATCTTATGGAATCGTCTTATGATTGGGTACCCACTACGAAAAAACTTTCGTAAAAAATAAAAAAGAAAAGCATCCTTAAAATGTGTTATACTAAGCTTTCCATCTCGGTGGATTTCTTATGTTGTGGATCCCTGACGCTACTACCCAAGCGTCCACACGTCCTTCTCTTCCCCGCGGGCAACCGGTTTAGACGTGTGCCGCCTGAGCTCCGCCACATTCTTCGTTCGCACAATTCTCGTGAGTTCTTACTTATTTAGATACATTTCTGAGTTGTATTGAACAGGGTTTAGACTAGCTAGCTCAGGCTACCCCATTGGTATGCCCGCAGGAAGTGTTAACATTAGGGTACGTGTTAAAGGCGCCTATGTGTTCTCCAAGACTGACGCCTCATGGTTTGTGATAATGTGTGTCTGCTGCGCCTTAGCTTTTGTTTTTCTCTAGTTAGGAGGCTATTATCTTCGCAGACAGCATGCGTTGTACATCGTGAAAAGATGCCGCACGTCTATTATTTTAGCAGACGCGCTAGTTTAAGGGTTGTCACACGTGGTGTGGAACCATCTAGCGTCCGAGTCCGCTTCGGGCCCCTATCGTGGGCCTCTTCTCTTCATGCTGTGGCTGTGATGTCTCCAGGTGTCGACGTCGTCACGCAAGATTCTTCGTCAAGCTTCGTGGCTAGCCTCAGTAGGGGTCTCCGTTAGCTGTTAGGGGGCTTATGTGTTATATTTACCATATTATGTGTGATATATGTTCCCCTGTATATTGGTCCCTTGTCGTCGCTGTCGATCACGCGCGTTTGGGGCCTAGGAGACGTCCTTTTGTTTTTGGGTTTTTCGGTGTCGGTCGTCTTTGTAGTAGACGACTTTCCCGTAGTTGTTCTGGCCCGCCGGACCTCGCTATGCTTTGTATTTACCTATTTGTAGTTTACAAGAATTGAGCAGCGCTCGTGTTGTCCTGTCTTAGTTACTTTATAATCAATCCATTTTACTTAGACAAGTATCGTAATGGATATTCCCAATTCCCAGTATTTTGGACTAACATATCATAGCTTATGTTGTCCTATTTCCATATTTACTTTTATCCAACCTAGATTTGAACATGTTAATGTTCTTCGCTCGCACCACCTCCTCCTCCAAGTTGTTCCAAGTCTCTATACTTCTATATGGGAAGCTGAATTTCTTTGTGTCCTTACGACATCTGCCCTTCCTCAGTTTAAACTCGTGTCCTCTTGTCCTTCCATCATCCCTCACGAATAGATCTTCCCTATCTACTCGTTCCAAACTTTTTACTCCCTTGAACATCGTTATTAAGTCGCCTCGTTCCCTTCTCTCTTTCAAGGTAGGCAGTTGTAGTGTCTTAAGTCTTTCCTCATATGTCAACTCCTTCAATCTTGGGATCATCTTCGTTGCTATCCTTTGGACTTTCTCTAATTTGTTTATGTGTTTTTTCAAATGTGGTGACCATATCACTGCTGCATATTCTAATCTTGGTCTTATCATAGTCATTATCAGTTTTCTTAAAATTTCTTCATCCAAATAGTTAAATGCCACTCTCATATTGGTTATTATTCCATATGCTCCTCCAATGATCATGTTAATATGCTTCTCCGGCGATAGATCATCTTGTATTATCACTCCAAGGTCCTTTTCATGCCGTGTTTTGCCGATTTTTTCAATTCCTAATTTGTACTCCCAGCTTGGCCTTATATCTCACTTGTTCCCACTTCCAAAACATGACACTTTTCTGCATTGAAACTCATTTTCCAAGTTTGGCTCCATCTGTGCAACTTATCTAGGTCCTTTTGAAGATCCTGACAACTTTCTATACAGGTGATATTCTTAATGATCATAGCGTCATCTGCGAACATATTCATATGACTATTCAAATTTTCTGGCATGTCGTTTACATATTATTATGTTCTATCCAACAACCAACTCTACTCCTAAAATCGATTAATGAAATATTACAAACACATGTGGCAGTCCGTGGATTCGAACCCAGGACGCTCACACTGAATACCAACACCTTATGCATTACACCACGAAGGCAGTTAAAGAATGGTGGACACTGCCTACGATTTATTATGCAACTTCGAATCCTGCATATCAATCTAAGCATGTACACACATCCCAACTGCAACTCACGTAGGCTATGCATATGTGAATGGAAAGAGTAATTATAGTAGGAACATTATCGGACCCAACACTGATCCCTGTGGTACTCCGCTCGTCACACTTCTCCACTGGGAATATTTGTCTCGTATTGTGGTCCTCATTTCTCTTCCTATTAAAAAGTTTTCCATCCATTTTAACATCCTACCATGTACACCTCCAACAATCTGCAATTTCCACAATAACCTTTTGTGAGGCACCCTGTCAAAGGCCTTTTTCAGGTCCAGGTAAACACAGTCAACCCATCCCTCTCTCTCCTGTGTAACATCTACCACTCTGCTATAAAAGCTTCATAAATTAGATACACAAGATCTCCCTTCCCTGAATCCAAACTGTTTCTCACTAAGCAGCCCCTGTCCCTCTATGAAGTGTGTCCACTTTTTTCTTATAATTTTCTCACAAATTTTGCAAACAATGCTGGTGAGGGACACCGGTCTGTAGTTAGCGGATTTTCTCTGTCTCCTCCTTTGTAAATAGGTACAGTACTATGTTAGCTCTCTTCCATTCCACTGGCAGGTCTCCTTCATTCAGTGAAGATTTGATAATGTCATAGATTGGTTCCACTAGCTCTTCCACACATTCTTTGAGGATCCATCCAGCCACTCCATCTGGTCCCATTGATTTCCTCACGTCCAAATCCTGCATCAATTTCAGCACTTCACTTTTTGTCACTTTCATTTCAGGCATCTGTGGTGTTCTCATTTCTCTATCAGGTTCTATAAACTCCTCCTCTTTTACAAACACTGACTGAAGCTTTTCATTCATAACTTCACACAAGTCTTTATCTTTCTCATAGCTGTTCGTTCCAACTCTTAGTCTGACAATACCCTTCTTTTGTTTTTTTTTCCATTTACAAATCTATAAAATAGTTTTGGCTCGTTTTTGCACTTCTCTACAATATTCCTTTCATATTTATATTGTTCCTCGCGTCGTATGTTTACGTATTCATTTCTTTTCTCCTTGTACTTATTCCAGTTATTTTCACTATGTCTCTTCCGTGCTATATTCCAGGCTCGGTTTCTTCTATCCTTTTGCCTTACTACATCTTATATTGAACCATTCTTTTTCCTTCTTTACCCCTGGTGAGAACCTTGGGACATATTTATGTATCCCTTCTTCATATACTTTCAAGAAAAGTCTATATTTGTCTTGAACCATTTCCAGGCTTTCTAGTTCCTTCCAATTTATACTTTTGAAATGATGTTTCAATGATTTAAAATCAGTTTTAGCATAGTTGTATCTATTTATTTTATGTCCTTCATTTCTCTCCTCATTTTTCCCCAAATCCATCTCAATTTCTAAAATCTTGTGATAACTTTTTCACAAGGGACAACGATAATTTATCTTTTTAACGTCATGCGGATCACTGGTGAAGACTAGGTCTAGCTTGGATGGTTCATCCATCCCTCTAATTCGTGTGTTTTCTATAATACGGTTTTGACAACCCGTAAGGGAAGGAAGGAAAAACTAATATTTATTGGTGGCTCCTGGAGTCAATGACGAAAGAGCCTATGTTAATATGGCCTCGTTCCGGGCTCCTCTGAGCCCGGGTTAACCTGGATCACGGTGGTCGAGAACCAAAATCATCATAGGGGGTACCCCTTAATCATTCCTACGGTACGTCATTGGGTTGGAGCCACTGAAAGTAGGAAATAAAAAGAAAAGAATTAGCACAGTTTGAACACCGCGCCCACGCGCGCTCCGGTCTTCCTCAGCTTTCCACACACCTGCAGTTGGCTGTTCCTCCCAGGAACCTTCTCTAATGTAATATAAAGTTGAGCATGTGTATGGGAAGGGGATGGTGGGAGGGCACTTTTCGTCATTGACTCCAGGAGCCACCAATAAATATTAGTTTTTCCTTCCTTCCCTTACGGGTTGTCAAAACCGTAATTTATTGGTGGCTTCTTACGTCAATGACGTAAGAGCCTAGAATATCACGACCGGTGGAGGGACCTACATAAGCTCATCACGCTAAACCGCGAGAAACTAATAGGAAGACCAAAACGAAAACTGTGACATGTGTCTAAATATAAGAGTATAGTTGTAAGAAAAAGATGTATAAGGCGGGTACCATTAAAGAAGCCTTATCTCGGAAAGACAGAATTACTGAGGTGTGAATACTGATAATTGTATATCACAAAAATAAAATTAATAGAGTTATGCATTTATAGTTGCAATAACGTATCGATCTTGTTATGTAACAGATCTAGTGCAGTAATAGCACTCTTGTTATCCATTCCAGATTGTGTGTCCTGCCAACTTGTCCTGGAATTAACGTGCACCCCCCCCCCCCCCTTTTTTTCATTTAAGGTGACAGGTAGGACGCACTTTCTATTACCTTACACCCTGGTAACAAGGCATTGAATAAACATACCCATCTTCTTAATGGCTTTGGGGGGCATCATCCTGCTCTACAGCTATGTTTGGTAATTTGGGACTTCTCCGGAAGTACCGACAAGTATATGGCTAGGGACGCATTGCTAGAGGGCCAACAGGACCGTCTGAGATATATCTTCCCCTGAGAACACCCATTTAGTAAAACTAATGGTAGAGGACCATATGTGCCTATCATGGGATTTTGCGATTACCTGAGGTTCAGCTACCTTCATTATCTTTGCAAAAGGGATGCTAACACTTTCTTTCCCCACCTTATTTGACCCTCATGGGGGAAGCACAATTGTGTCTTATTCCTAGGAATAATAGACTTAGAGTAGGTATATAGTGCATTAACAGGGAATAGAGCATGGAGTATTTTTGCTCTTGTCAAGGCAGGAACAGATAAAGGTGTGGTGAGATGTTCCTGGTGTTCCTGGTGCACCAAGCGGCTCGCTTGGTGTAGTGACTAGCGTCTCGGACTTCCACCCAGAAGGCCCGGGTTCGCGCCCACGCTCGGCGCAATAAAGATTTTTCACAAGCACTGAGTCGTTACCATCCCTCATGAGCAAAGGGATGGGGTAGTAGTACAGGACCCCAATGGAAATACGCCTAATCGGCCTTATTGAGCTATCCTTAGCTAGCTTAGCATGCGCTAGCTTTAAGAACTATTATTATTATTATTATTATTATTATTATTTACACTGGTGTAGTAACAAAAGGTACAGAACTCTTAGTAGCAAAATTATGTAGACTTTGTCATGAGACCCATTGGCCAATGGTCTCAGTCCTTTGACAATACGCACTTATTAAGTTTCTTGTCCTATGTGGTCTAACCGGAGAAGGCCTGGACTGTGACAACGTTAGGTCCTTCTCGATTAACCAGATAGAGGTGTGGGGAGATGTTCCTGGTGTTCCTTTTGTTCTTACACTGGTGTAGTAACAAAAGGTACAGAACTCTTAGTAGCAAAATTATGTAGACTTTGTCATGGATGTCCGTTCTGAGACCCATTGGCCAATGGTCTCAGTCCTTTGACAATACGCACTTATTAAGTTTCTTGTCCTATGTGGTCTAACCGGAGAAGGCCTGGACTGTGACAACGTTAGGTCCTTCTCGATTAACCATTGAGGAAGTGAATGGCGATTAGGGGCTCTGAGCTTACCACCAGCCTGCCTAACAAACCCCGTTGGTCTTAAACTAGTACACGTCAAGAAGGGTTTCTTTATGACGATACGTGGTTTATAAGTGTGTTAATTGTTAGCTCTTTTAACGTCAACTTAGAAACTTTGGTGCTTCAGGGACCCAGCCACCGATGGAGACTGCTGGTTTTGAATTTGCATTGTAAATTGTATTAAGCGTGAACTATCCTGTCTTGGAGTTGACGCTGTGTGTTGGCTAGTGGGTGTATCTGTGACTTCCTTGTCGTAGGATGGTAGCCATTTGGATTAGAGGATGTCCATATCGCAAGTGTTGTATCTGTCTACGGGTTGGGGAACCCTGGTAGAGATGTTGCCTGGATTAATGGGGAATGTTTTGGGCTAGAAAGCATATCTTTTACCCGAGCAAATCTAGAGAGAACTGGTCCGGGTAGGGACCTGTTTCTCGAAGCCAATTACAGTAGTCATGGTGTCCAACTGGTGTGACATTGACCTGGAGGTCAATGATAATGCATGAACTTTGGGAAAATCGTGGGGCTGTTAGTTCTTGGGTATGATGTGACACTGACTAAAGGTTGTCCATTTTGTTTGACTGATGAACTTCAGAACGACTGATAGTGCCGACCTATCAGAGTCGAAGTGTCTGTGTCCAATCCCAACAGTGGGAGGTGGGTTTGGCCAATGTGTCACTTATTACCTTTACTTGAGATTTTCCCCCGCAACACCAGGGGATGTCAAATTCTCTTTGGGATGGATTTTGTTTTATAGTCTGGAGTTGTGTATCCCCTATTACTCCTACTCCTTCTGCCGATTGTGTAGGAGTGAGAATTCTGATTTCTCTAAATTTATTCTGAACCTCCTTTTGTCACATGTTACATGACTATCAGGGTTTGATTTTTTGGCTATGGAGTGGAGAAGACCACAGTATTCTACAAACTTGAAGGCTAAAATTTTTTTTTTTTTTTTTTTTTACGCTGACTTTTGAGTAGAGGGGGAAGAGTTTGTTTCACTCTCTTGGTGAAAGCTGGGAGCTATGTCCGTGCTGGAAGGAATTCTGGTGAACCTTCTCGTTCTGATTCTGAAAGGGATAGCTAGGACCTTTTTTGGTACCTCTTGTATTGGGATGTGCCAGAGGACTCTTCTATATCTGGAACAATTATCCAGACCTTAGATTGTAGAATCAGTTCTATTTGGTGACTAGTTAGTATCCTGAACTTTCTATTGTGAATTGATTTGTTGAGGAGTAAACATGTCTATCTTAGGGTTTTAGTTGTAGACTGTCTCTTTGGGGAGAGAAATATGTGTGATAGAAAGCTGGGATGCCTTCTGGCACCTGGGACACAACATTGTCTCTCAACATTTGGTTCATTAATATTTCGATTCTAGAGGAAGATGTCCATTGTTGGCCTGAACTCTGAGGAGGGGTTAGTTTGTTTATTAAACTGATCCAACCTATCTATCTGAGGGCTTAGTACCCGAGCCTGAGCTTCGTTCAGGTTGTTTGGGGAATCACACTATACGTGAATCTGGGTGAAGATTGTGCTAGAGTGGCCATATCTTTGGGTATTCTTGGACAATTGGATGAGTAGATACTGTCTAGTTCTAGTTGCTTCAAAATTTGTAATAACGGTGGATCCCCAGATCGACCTTGGTGATTTCACCTACATCACTACAAGCGCAAACAAGAGCCACTCTTCACATTCCCGGTGGTCGTGCGAGAATTACCCCGTGGAGGTCCTCTGATAAAATGAAGTGTGGACTTGGAGTGTTGTTGAGGGATCGACTCTGTTACTTGCCTCATGGCTTGTGCGGGGTGTTGTTGTGTGATAAAATGTTGACAGCAACCTCTGGGTTCTTTGACGTAGTCTAACGTCTTTGTCAATCCGTGCAGGGTAGGTGTATTTATCATGGGGTTAATTAGTTGGTTACAACTTATTATTTGGGGATCTGAGATATTTCCAGAACTTCTGGTGTATAGAGTGGGAGTTTTTTATGTATGCCTAGTGGTAAATCGAAGATCCTCCAAACTTTGACTCAGTCAACCACTTGGCCCCTGGGTCATCTCTTGTGTATACCCCCATCGTAGGGTTTTTGTTCCTTGACATTTTTGTGGAGCAACCTCTGGATTTATAGAGATTAGAGAGATTTAATGGTAATATGTCCCTCCGTCTTATTCACGCCAGACTATGGTTTGCCGCGTTTCCTGAAGGAACCGTGGGTGTCTGTGTGTAAGAAAAGTACTTTGCACCCAATCGAATTGGGATTTTTTTTTTTTTTTTTTTTAATACGTCCAGCAAAGGGCCTTGTGCTTCTTTGTACGTATATTCTTCAGCTCGTCCATTTTAATAATCCACTACTTTGGTAGTGATGCCAAATTTGGAAGACCTGTGTCAGCATTAGTAGGTGTTACTGTTTCCTGTATCGGGAGCTGTTATTTTACGAGCAGGTTGTTTAGGATGGACAGGTACCTGAGCCAGTGGAACTGTGTTTGGTATGTCATGTTGTGATCTGGAAGGAGCAAGAGAACTACTTTGAGATCTCGGATAGTCTTATCTAAAGGCGAAACAATTTTTCGTTGGGTTTGCTTGCCACATTACTGCATGGATTTAATAAAAATTACTTGAAATTAGCCCAACTAGCCTCCTGGGTGTATGTATTTCAGCTTCAGTATTCATCTAACTCAGTTTTTTTTTTAGGGAGAATCAATGTGGGTGGAGAAAACCACGGGGTTGAATCAACCTGTTATTCAATAGTATCACCTAGCCATACTAGGGAAGGAGGGGGAGGGGATGACATGTTCAGCACTTGGCTCAGCCAAGGCGGTAGAGGAGGCAGGTAATTCTTTGTTTATTCGGAGAAAACAGGATTAGCAGGGTGACCGGCATGTCAGATAATTGTCCCCGGCCTGGGGATATGTGTCTAGGGTGCAGGATTTGAAATCCTGATTACACGTCAGATAAGTTCTGGACTTCCAAGGTGGGTAGCTTTTATGTTTGTGGTTTGATAATTTCCCAGGACCCCAATGGGAATATGTCTAACGGCTTTAATGGACTATCCTTAGTTGGGGTTAAGCCCGGTTGGTACCCATCATATTTGTAACAAATGATGTGGTACCCATTTTGTAAAAGCTAATTGAGTAATGTTATTGTTATTATTATTATTCTTATTCTTCCGTTTATTACTGGAAGGCTCTGAGCCGACCGACCTGTCATTTTCTTGCTAGGTCCGGACATTTTCTTGTCAGGAGATGGGGACTAGTTAACTCCATATAGATAATATGCCCGAGGGTATACCTGTTTTTTGGGTCATTGTTATAAGCAAAGCTTATATGGATAGTGAAGGTACCCTTAGCCGGTGAACCTGAAATGACTAGTAATTTGTCAAATGAACTCACCTTAACCTATAAGGTGTTCGGATACTCCAGTGGTTGTCACTTGGAGGGGGAGGTGATGTTTTACTTGTTGAAAAGATTCTTCTCCGGTAGTGTTGTCGCTCCTTGAGCCTGGAGGATATAACAAGTAGTCAGTGTTGTATGGTAGAATTAATACCGGAATTATTAGGTCTACTTAGGTTTTGGTAAAATAGGGTCTAGTCATGTCCCGTTTATTTTAATCCGACTCCCTTTGTCTTTTATGTAAGAAGTAGCCTAGTGAATTAATATTCGGTATAACTGGATATAATTACCCAGAAATTTGTTAGGCAAGTATAGCCTTTTTAGGAAGGGACAGGAAACTTGTACTTGTTTCCTGGAAATTAGTTAAAATATGTGATTCGTGAGAATACACTTCGTAGGTGACTTGGAAATGTCTAGAGTGTTGCCCAGTGAATTCATTTTAGAGGTATGGGTTATTTAGCCGAATGAAGGGAGCAACAGGTGAGATGGTTATGTCTACCATGGGGGCAAAAATGGGCACTAGCCTTGTATTGTTTATTTTAAATAAAAATTATCATAAGTATGACCCAGCCTAGAGTAACCGGCAAGAATTTCCATCTGATTCCTTTCTTGGAACCCTGGATTGTTTTTTCTTAGAGTATAACAAAGTTTAGGGTACTGGGTAAAATAATATTTGTTTCTTTTACCGGGATCTGGCATAGTCCTTGTCCCAGTATGGCACAGCCTTGAATCACCTGGCACCTTTATGGTGGTGGCGGTATGGTACTGTCACCCGGGAATATTGGTATTCTGGATTGACTCACAAATTTATTTATTTTTTATTTTTTTATTAGGCCTAATATAAACTGATTAGAAAACTTACTTATTTAAGCTTTTGCCCTTATCTTAAATTTGTTAGGTATAGGAAGACACAGGTCCGAGTTCCAATTAGGGCCAGTGACCCATTTCACAGGTAAGCAGTCACGTGAAAACCCTGTTTTATAAAAGGGGCAGGGTTTTTTCACGTTAACTCTCAGGCGGCGGAAATATAGTTGACAGTGGTCAACTCGTTTCCGGCATCTAGGAGTCGGTAGGATGTTTTAACACCTCTCAGATTGTCTTTATGAGCATTAATTCCTGGAAATTTCTATTTCCAGATCTCGTCACATCTTGAGCAACACTTCAGAGGATCGGTTCCCGGCGGGGAGGGGAGTTTTTATTAACCATGCCTCAGCTTTCAATTTGTGCTACACCTACCTGTCTTCTAGTCCCAGTCACAGCTCACAGACTCTGCATTAGATGCGTTAAATGCCTAGACAAGTAAAAAAAAATTGTGGACGTCTCAGAAATGTCCAATTTGTTCAGACCTTTTCGAAGAATGGATCGCTAGCCAAGATATGTCATGCTTATTAGCTTTGATACAGATAAAGAATAAATTTGCTTCATATTCCACCAGGGTGGCTAATGTAGAACTGTTTTGTGATAATGCCGAACTTCTCCGGCTGATTTCCCTTTATTCTTTTGACGATCCCCCTCGATTTCGGTCAAACCCCCTTGGTGCAACTAACTTCCCCGAGTCAGTTAGTCAGTCTGCATTCTCTGTCAACCCTTTTACGTATGAGGTTCATTCCCCTCCCCACTCCAAGAGAAGACCTCGTTCCGAGTCGCCGGAGCCCCGGCCGTCTTCTCAACCGCAGTCACCCTGACGACTTATTGAAGGGACTTCGAGCATGGACCAACGTAAATTGTCCAGTCCATCACAGGATTCCTCTTCGTCCATGGAGCCCGATAGCCCCCCCAACCATGTGTGTAAGTCTGATTCGCGAGCCGTTCCATCGACGTCTGTCTCGGAGACGCCAGAGTTTTTGCCCGGTCTCCTCGGGGCAGACGCCGGGGAACATAGGTCAACCACTAGGATTAGACCCACGGTGAGGATGTTACTGCAAGGTGCTAAATTAATTCTATCTAAAGGAGAATTCCCTCTGGTTGAGGTAGATCTGTCAGATTCTACGGCGTCTGCCACGGTGCGGCCCCGCAAAGTAGTGGAGGGTGTCACGACACCCCGTCCAAAGTCATGTGATACACATAGCATTATTACACCCAGTAAGTTAACACCTTGTTGTAGTGCAGGACAGAGCCGACCGGAAACGGCGGCACGTAGTGTAGAATCGCCGGGGAAAATGCTCCCCCCCCCCCCCCCCCCCCACTCATCAAAAGATAGATAAGGCACTGGACAGCCCAGTTACTAGTGACCCAGGTATTACAGAACAGGTGGAGGAGACCGGCACAATAGAAAAGGTTAGATCCAAGTCCCTCAAGAGACCACGCTCTCAGTGTGTGACGGCTAAACATGTAGATGAACTATTACAACAAGTGTTGAAACAGTGCGCTATCTTTAAACGGGCCCACGATATTCTCCCACCGGCAGTGGGATTTCCCTCACGTACATCAGTGTCCTCCCCCACCTTGGACGATGACGTTCAACCACTCACCTCTGTTCCATTGAGTAGTACGAAAATGCAACAAAGCGTAACAGTTAATCCCTTGTCACCACCTAAAGTAACTCTGTTGTCAGATTCAGCTATAGCCACAGCTTCATCGCCGGCTGCTAAAATTTCTAAACCAGCTAGTTCTTCACAGCCTACAAGGCTTTTGTTTAATGTCACATCTAGTCCACCGGCGGAAGGCAGTAACCCTCCACCGGGAAACATGGCTTACCATTGCTCCAATCCGGCTTTTCACCCTCTTTCACTTTCAGTACAGACAAAGGGTGCTATCCCTCACTGGCAGGAACCAGTAGGCATGTGGTGTCCGGCTAACCCGCCCCCAAGCGGGACACGGGCCGTGGGTAGAATGGGATCAGGAAGTCCAACAGTTTGCCATTGCTCTAACGTCTAATACTTCTTTGGCAGTTCCACCCCCTCGCCATATGGAGTTTGATTTACTGAAGCCCCAACCGGGGGGAGTTCCCAGAGCCATAATTGAGTTCCTTATAGCCCCTCAATTAGCACTAACTGATCCCTGATCCTTTCACTGCTCCTGAACCTATTGACCTCCAATGTGAGTTCCTCCTAAGGGATAGTACTCAACGTAAATTCATGGGCTTCCTACTGTCGAGAGACACAGCCCAAGTCATTGCTAAACCCATTGCTAATCCCAAAAAGGGCCGGAATAAGGCGATCAGAGCGTTTCAAAATTATTTGCTACCCCATCCGGCGAGGTCAATCATGGACATAAGGACAGCCCTCTTTGAGGCAGTCCGGGCTAGACAACTTCTCAGGACTCCATATGGTAAAGGGGGTGCCTGAGAATGTTTTTTACAGGGTAATTTTTTCCCCAGTCTTAACACCATCCATTATGAACACACAAACTCAGAAGGATGTAGAAATAATGCTCAGCCCGGGCGTACCAAAGTCAGTTTAGACATTGGTACAGCTAGGATAACTACCAGGTTTGAATAAAAGAGATGTCTGTGACCAACGACAGGCGGACTCCAAATGTTTTCCACTCCTAAAAAGAATTCCCAGATTCTTCCTTCCTCCCAAAGCCTTGTACAGGCACGCGGATACGAGGTAGTTCCCGTAAACAGCACCAAGGCATGCGCCAAGGCGCGTTACGGTCGTTCTCGGGCTGCGCCCCGGCGGACATTGACACACGGAGATCACGGCGACCATTAATGTGATTGCCGTCCTCCGAGGGTAGACTGAATAAAAGAATTATGCAAGATTACCCCTGCCGGTTCACGCCGAACCGACAACCTATGTGTCACGTCCGAGTACCTAGGAAAGCTGCCGGCACAACTTCCCTCTCGAGGATTTAAAATTCATAAGCACTTTATGCAATTGACAAATTTTTTACTCCGGCACTTCTTACTAAGGTTACAGTACATAAATGGGAATCTACAGTTGAAGGGAATCAAGGAAACAGACGTCCGCCGGTCGCTGGCCACTCCAATCAAAGGGGAACGATTATGATCCTAGAGCTTTAGCGCTATGCCAATGGAGGTTACTCTCGGATAAAGGTTAGACAAGTGATTCCTCAAGAGCAGAGATTCAGCAGTGCTATATGAACAATCCTACTGTGATAGGTGATCTTCCAAACACAAAGGTAAATAAGACAGGTTAAGGATAACATGCTCAATTCTGTATACTCATGAACAGGTCATGACCACACTTCAGAAGGAGGGGCATAATCTTTGGCTGTCATAACCTATAGTACCCGAACGTTAGACTCCGGGAAAATTGTGTTCTCTTAAAATACGATCAGGCGCTCGAACCTCTCTGGAATTCACAACGACCTCTAGGTCATGCTGGGACGACAGGGGGTTTTGTCATCAACATATCCCAGTCAGCTCTACGGTATGACAGAGGGTGAGAGGTATTTTTTCCGGCGGGGTCCCGCCGGTTCTCCCTTCCTTCCGGAGTAAGACTCGTTCAGAAGACCATAAGTAGTCATAATTCTACTTCTTAAATTGTCACACCACTAGCACTGAAAGTATTATTTTCTGTAGGATAGAATGCATTGTTACGCCTACAGTATGAGTAACAAGCTAGGACATGACCTCGAAGCCTTCGGTCAAAGAAAAACTCGTCTTCTTAGGCTAGCCGTAACATACAACAAATCAGGTTAAGCCAGGTTTTATATTAACAATAAATCCTAATAAGCCAAGGTAGAACCAGCCTCCCCTCTTCCGGTTTCGGATGGCCGGCACAAACAAGTACTTTGCGGGCTATTCTGGGAAATTACAGCCCTAGTAATTATCATGCCAGGTTGTAATATTACGCTAACAAAAGACGAAAGTTATCCATCACAATGAACCTCTCCGCCGTACCAAGTACGTCGGGAAAGGGTAGGTTCCTCAATACGAGGCTTCCGCCTAGTATGTTCCTTTACAAGACAAAGGGTTAGTCCAAAAGGGAGATTTTTTCATCGGTCTGAATGGTTCTCGTCCACCCAGATACCTCGCCGGGGATACCCCCGGAAGAGTAGCAAAAGTGACATATCCCAACGATGTCGGGAATCGAGTAATACCAACATGACCTCCCCTCACACTGTCTCAATCGGTTAAGTTATACCTCATAAATTATAAACGTGAGAATCAAGGGTAAAACCCCGGAAACAAGCCTAGAACACTAGACAACTGGCAAACGAAACGACAAGTGCAGGTCAGTTGATCACAATGTCCACATAGAACATGTTGCGACAGGCCATCTGGATCCGCAAGACGGGAATCAGGTTAACGGGCACCCCGTACGATGTTACACATTTTAAGTAATCGAAACATGGTCTCTTCCATTGTTAAGGACCTTAGTAGTTTCCCACTAACGTAACTGGCCATTAAGTTATCTCCCTCCCGGTCGTTCTCCTGCTGATTACACATACTGTATGCAAACAGAAGTTAGTATTAAGGTCATTTCATAACGATGTTGTGATGATCGTCCCCTTTCTGTAAGCATGCAGGGATTTAATATGCATGTCGATACACTGTATGCAAACAGAAAGTCTTATTCAGGTCTACAGCCTCAGTCAAGTCAGCTCAAGTCCAACTGTTCAAATCCAGACGAATTATGGATAAAATTCTAAGCCTGGCCCGGAAATATAAGTTCAGAAGGGTTGCGTTTTTCCTGGGAGTTCATGGGTAAAATACTTGAGCCGGCGAGACACGGCTACAAATCTCAGACCCATTAAACCGTTCTAGTTGTATGTTTCTACAGCCATTACTAATTTTATTTTAATGAATGAACACTGGTGTTACAGTCCAGGATTCGGCCAAACGGGCATATGCATATCCATTGGTGCTAAATACATGTTGTTTTTTCATTTTAAGAATGTAGAAGGTCAACGCAACCTTATTGTTTCAACCTCTCAACAGGGCCGTTCCACGCAGATCTGCTAGTCACTCACAGAGGTATCAATAATTGATAATCAAAGTCATCTTCACGGCCACACAGTAGCCGCTTAAGACTCACTCCTGACACAAGATCATGCTATTACCCAATCTAGAACACCCGTACCGGGTAGGGTTGGGGCAAAAGGGTACGGAATCTGTGCTATTTACGGTTAAGGCCTGTGGCGGAAAGAAAAGGGGGGGGGGGGGAGTGCTAGTAGCCCAAGATCCCTAGAACCCCTACGCCGGATAATACCTCCGCCGGAGAGTAGGATAAGTGTACATTTGTGTAATACTTAATTAAGAGCTAGGAAGAAAGCTCAAAATATTTTTGTTTGTTAATTTAAAATAGATATCATAGTGCATCTATATAGTGTGTGTTACAGTGTACAACTAGTATGTTACAGTGTACAACTAGTATGTTACAGTGTACAACTAGTATGTTACAGTGTACAACTAGTATGTTACAGTGTACAACTAGTTAGTTGTATAGACAGGAGACAAAGAGGCAGACCCAGTAGTGCTAACGGGGGAGTAGGGTACGGACTTGAGGAGCGGGATGGTGTAATTGCTGAAGGAATGGTAGATGGATTAAGGATTATGTTTAGTAATGTGGATGTGTTTACCCAGGACAAGAAAAGAGAACTGATATGTAGGTTGCAGGATGAAGAGGAAAAACCTGATGTCATAGCCCTACAGGAAGTAAGACCAAAAAATGCTAGAATTGAAAGGGAACTGGTGGAATATAGTTTGGAGGGTTTTTGAGTTATATGAGAGAAATGCTATTAGAGCAGAGGTCGGAAGAGGACTGTTTATTTATGTAAGAAAAGAGCTCAAGGTTAATGAGGTGTATATGAGACAGCAGTATTGTGAGTATTTGTGTATTGAAGTAAAATGTGCAAGAGGATCAATTCTAATTGCCTCTATATATAGAAGCCCAAATAATAGCAGGGGAGAGGATGATAACCTACTGAAAGCAATGGAGGAGATAGATAATAGAGAGAACAAATATAAAATTTTGATTGGAGATTTCAATTTGCCAAGGATCAACTGGGCAAATTGTACTACTCCAGTGGGACAGTGTAGCCTGGAAAATAAGTTTATAGAGAAAGTGAGAGATTGTTTTTTAACGCAACATATTGTAGAGACGACAAGATATAGAGATGGGACGCAGGGGAGTGTACTTGATTTGATTTTTAGCAATGAAGAGGATATAGTGGAACATGTTAATGTGGATAGCCCTATAGGTCGTAGTGACCATGCCTGTATAAGCTTTAGTTGTAACATTAATTCAGAGAGGGATAATAGAAGCAATAGAAAAATATACATGTATGATAGAGCAGATTATGAGCTGCTGAGACGGTGTTTGGACATTGACTGGGGGGAATACTTGAACGGTGAAGATGCTGAAGGAATGTGGAGGAAAATTAGAGTCAAACTGGAGAATGCTGTATCCAAAAGTGTACCAGTAAGGGAATATAAGGATAAAACAAAATTGAGGAAAAGAACTAACCCAGAATTGCCAATGAAAAGAAAGCTTTGGATATTGATTAGAAGAAAGAAACGATTGTGGGAAAGATTAAAATTGTTAAAAAAGAACAGGGGGTCTAGTATAGAAGCTAAAGAAGTGGATCTGGAACGCAGACAAATAAACAATAAAATAAGGTGGGAAACAAGGAGGGGGGTGAAGGAGAGGGAGAGAGAGATAGCTAGAAATGTGAAGGACAATCCAAAAATATTCTGGAAGTACATTCAGGAAAAGTTAACAAGAAGAGTAGGGATCCCAGAGCTGGTAGGGGGTTGAATGGTGGGAGTAGAGCGGAGACTGATAAGGAGAAAGCAGAGGTGCTGGGGAAATACTTTGGGGGGGTACTAACAGTGGAGTCGGAGGATGCAGTGCCTACTATTCCCATCAAACAGGCACCGGCACTAAAACTAATAGAGTTTTCCCATGCTAGAATAAGAAGGGCTATAGAAAAAATGAACAGAAGTAAGTAACCGGGACCGGATGGAATACACCCAAGAATCATAAAGGAAGGAGGGGAGATGTTAGTAGAGCCATTGAAAATGTTATTTGAGGTATCGTTTAATACAGGACAAATCCCGATGGACTGGAGAGAGGCGAACATAACAGCTATATTTAAGAAGGGAAAGAGAAATGACCCAGGGAATTATAGACCAGTCAGTTTGACAAGTGTTGTGTGTAAACTAATGGAAACGGTAATTAGAGAAGGAATAATGGATCATATGAAGTCAAACCAACTTTTCAGTGGGAGACAGTTCGGATTCTTGCCGGGGGAGGTCGACGGTACTACAGCTAATTAAGGTGGTAGATGATTGGATGCAAATTCTAGAAGATGGTGATGTAATAGACGTGGTATATTGCGATTTTATGAAGGCCTTCGATAAGGTCCCACATAAAAGGTTAATAGAGAAAGTTAGAAGCTATAATATAGGGGAGAAATGTGTGAAAGGGATAGAAGCCTTCCTGAAAGATCGGAGACAGAGGGTACTGGTGAATGGAATAGGCTCGGGGTGGAGGGAAATTACAAGTGGGGTACCTCAGGGATCTGTGTTGGGACCACTACTGTTCGTTATATTTATCAACGACTTACCTGAAGTTATAACTAATGGAAGTGAGGTATACCTGTATGCGGATGACACTAAGCTGTATAGAAGAGTGAGGAGTAAGGAAGATATGGGTTTGCTTCAAGGAGATGTGGAGGGCATGAAGGGATGGTCTGAACATTGGTTAATGCCTTTTCATCCAAAAAAATGCAAGTACATGCAGATTGGGACCAGCAAGATAGACAAGGTAGGATACAGTATGTATGAAGTGATGGAGGAAGTGAATACAGAAAAGGATATAGGAGTAGTGATAGACAATAAGTTAAATTTCTCAGAACATTTAGCAGAAAAGAAAAACAAAGCCAATAGAATTGTAGGGCTGATAAGGAGGACATTTGTGTCACTTGACGAAGAAATCTTCAGGAATCTCTATACAGCGCTGGTTAGGCCGCACCTGGAATATGCGAACCAGGTGTGGGCTCCATATATGGTAAAGGATATAGAAGCAGTGGAGAAAGTGCAGAGGAGAGCTAGCAAGCTGGTACCAACGTTGAAGAATGCGGGCTATGAGCAGAGGTTGAGGACACTGGGGCTTCCGACACTGGCATATAGGAGAAAGAGAGGGGATATGATAGAGACTTTTAAGATAGTGTCAGGAAAGTACGATGAGGATGTGTGTTTTTTTTTTTTTTTTTTTTTTTTTTCTATGTGATTGAGGGAGGCAAAAGGCATAACTGCCTATAGCGAGTGCCTCCCCCATAGTTGAAAGAGTGACAGGGCCAAAATCAAGGGACGTTCGAGCCAAAATGCCTGGACACACGGAGTTTGAAGCAATTTAAGTCATAGGAAGAGGGAAAGACTGATTCTGGGAGAGACTTCCAGAGCTCAGCTGTTGAGTAGAAGAAAGTTTGAGAGTAACGTTTCACTCTTGGGTTGGAGAGTTGCACAGAGTAGGGGTGGGATTGAGTTGCAAGACGGGTACCACGTGCCCTACGTAAAGGAGGTGGTATGCACTGGGATAGCTCTGAGGAACACTGATTATTATAGTAGCGATAGAATAGCGAGAGAGATGCAACATTGCGGCGGAGAGAGAGAGATTGCAGAGAGTTGGTGAGTGGACGGGAGTTAATGATACGAAAGGCCTTCCTTTCAACTTTGTCTAGGAGAGCGGTGTGAGAGGAACCTCCCCACACATGTGAACAATACTCAATACAAGGGCGCACTATGCCCCTGTACAGAGCAAGAAGCTGTGCAGGGGAAAAGAACCCCCTAAGGCGGTTGAGCACACCCAGCTTCTGGAGGCTGCCTTAGCAAGACTGGTAATATGGTCCTTCCAAATGAGAGCAGAAGAAAAAGAGACACCAAGAATATTGAGAGAAGATGAAGGGTTGATTTTTGTATTGTTGAAGAATAAGGGATAGTCCGCTGGGAGATCCTGACGGGTAGATAGATGGAGGAATTGGGTTTTGGAAGCATTAAAGTTAACAAGGTTTTCTCTGCCCCAATTGGAAATAGTATTTAGATCAGAATTTAAGAGTTCTATGGCTTCATTACGTTTGTCGTTGAGGGATTGCTGGCTGGGGCGTTCTGAAAAACTAATGGAGTAGTGTAAGGTTGAGTCGTCTGCGTATGAATGGATGGGAATTAAGGTACAGTTAAGGAGATCATTTATAAAAATTAGAAAGAGAATAGGAGATAGGACAGAGCCCTGAGGAACACCGGAGTTTATAGGGTGAGGAAGTGAACAATATAAGTGTGAAGGTATCTTCTTGATGCGGGAGGGAACAAGAACGAGAGGACACTCTAAGAAAATTTACAAAGAAAGAAATAGGCTTGAGAAGGCAAAGAACTCATTTTGTGATAGAGTGGTAAATGAGTGGAACGCACTGCCCCAGTATGTAGTCGATTCCGAATCAATAAGGGAGTTTGAAAGTAATCTTGATAAAGCATGGGGAAGACAAGATTTGAAGTTTGATTATAAAACAAAAATACAGAATAGTAAAAATGTTGCGTCTGCTACCAACACCGTGAATGACCGCAGCAGTGCAAGTACTGGTACTGAGCTGGATACACAGGCATAGTTTGCCTTTTTCCAGAGGATCTACTGTAAGAAACTGTAAGTATACAGGTAAAATTTTATCCTGAGATTAAACTATAAAAAGTATAAGTCCGGATAGTATGAGAAGGTTTATAGTCAAAACCTCTTTACAATTGTCAGATGGAATCTCAAATAAGATATCCAGTCAATTAAAGAAGATTTTCTTTGAAGTAACGCACTGCTTAACTCCTTTCATAATTTTTTATAAATATTGTATGTAAACAATAAAGACTTAAAATAGTTATACAGATTCTGTTTTTGCCTTTGGATTGTTGGGCTGGTAGGTTGTTGATATTGTCACGAATGTCCCCCTCCAGTCTTAAGAGATAAGGCATATCGTCAATGATGGAGGGGCCACTATTAAATTATAGGTTTGATTCCCAGAGGGAAGTAAAGAAAACCTAATATTTAGTAGGGGCCCCGTAATCATTGACGAAGCAGTGCCCTCCCGTCCATCCCCTTCCCATTCGCTTGATGTCTTAAAGTTTTATCTTGATATGTCAGTGAAGGACGTGTGGACGCTTGGGTAGTAGCATCAGGGATCCACAACATAAGAAATCCACCGAGATGGAAAGTTTAGTATAACACATGTTAAGGATACTTTCATTTTTTATTTTTTACAAAGGTTTTTTCGTAGTGGGTACCCAACCATAAGACGATTCCATAAGAGAATTAGCGTTGCACTTATGACGAATACTCTGTTCTTCCCCGCGCGGCAGATTCAAAACTGGCTACCGCGGCGCTTGAATGGAGACTATTATGTTAATAGGCATATCGTCAATGATTACGGGGCCCCTACTAAATAATAGGTTTTCTTTACTTCCTTCCGGGAATCAAATCTATAATTTTGTGCAATTTAACCTTAATATCCTATAGTTGCAACTATTAAAGATCTCTTACAAAAATAAAATTTTGAGCTGTATAACCAGCTCGACTTATCAAGTATCACAGCTCGTGAACTAATCCCATAGTCCGGCGGAGGGTCTAGGGGTCTTGGAGCTCTCCAGCGACCCCCCCTACTTTTTACCATTAAGATTAAACTTAACTTTAGTAGCACACAGACCAACTAGACCTGCTGGTGCAGGGCCACACAGGTAAATTTTGGTTTATCCAAAGCCACCGATAGGTATCGCGTCATGAAAGTATGATTGGAAGCCCACAACTTAGCAAAAAGCGCAAAGAGACTGCCCATTTTCTGATGTCATGGGCTCTTCCCATTACACCAGGATAACTTTCACGAATTACATCTATGAGTAAAGAAGCTAATTTTCTTCTCGTGACGCGAATATCTGTACTACTGACCCATAAGGCTCCCTGCTGCTAGGGCTGGGAAACCCTCATAAACTTTATTAAAGCCTGAACAGGGCATAAGACATGGTGTGTATTCCCGCGTTTAAGCGCCGGGACTGTAAACTCAGAAAAAACATGATCACTATGTTCGTTCTTGGCAACAAACGTGGGAGATGGAGCAATTTGAACATTCTCATCGAGTCTCTCAAACCTGAGGCAATTAGGTTCGTTGTTCATCGCCGCCAGCTCAGACACCCTGTTACCTGTGGCCAAAGCCATAAGAAACACAGCCTTCTTTAACAGTGAGTCAAAATCCGGCGCATGATTATACTTGCGCGAATGAAGCAAAGACAAAGCTTTCTCAAGTGACCAGGTAGGCATGAGCTGACGGAGTGGTGGGCGAAGCTTGAAACATGCCCTCATGAAACCTTTCTCCTCCGCCTGCGGTATAGGTAGCCCTATTAAGTCAAAGAAGGGAGTTCTAATAGCAAACAAATGACAAATGATTCTTCAGCGTAACTACAGAAAGGCGTTTTTGTTCAAACAAATAGTCC
Source organism: Paralithodes platypus (assembly GCA_032716605.1). Classification (NCBI taxonomy): domain Eukaryota; kingdom Metazoa; phylum Arthropoda; class Malacostraca; order Decapoda; family Lithodidae; genus Paralithodes; species Paralithodes platypus. The sequence goes on from CM064502.1 coordinate 22,679,463, forward strand.
AAGTACTTGAAAAGCAAAGCTACTGATGCATCGGTTTGCGCCGTTTCTACTATCCAGGTTGTGAAAGACTTCCAATGCGATTGATATTGTCTCCTGGTAGACATAGTATACTGATCAAGGAATTTATTAGTAACGCTCTCTCCATACGAAGTTAACCATTTGGCATTCTGAATGTCCAAAAGGCAAAAGTCAGCGAGGTCTTTAGGTTGCCAATTGTCTCCAAGTGGAAGTACGAGATCGGGAGTGACACCGGGGTCTCGCACCACATTTTCAACTGGTGGTACCACACCTGAGCCGGCCACATAGGCGTGATCATCAAGACTAAGCCCCGGTAACCCCATAGTTTGTGAACTACCTGACACATGAGTAAAGCGTCTGGAGGCGGAAAAAGATAGATGGAATTCCACTTGTTCCAGTCCTCCAACAATGCGTCTGGACCCCCGCCGAAGTCATTTTCCGGCGGGTTAGGTAGAGAGGAAGCCTGTGGTTCTCCTCGGATGCAAATAGATCCACTTGTGGACGGTATAGCTCTGCAATCATCTGGTTGAAGATGTTTTGCTTGATTGCCCATTCTACTTTGGTGCTCTGTCGCCGGGACAGAGCGTCTGCCCAGACGTTCGCTACGCCTGGGAGGTATGATGCATGGAGATGAATGTTCAGCTCTTCGGCCAGAACAAAAATATCTTCTGACAACTCTAGCAACTTCCGAGACCTCGTTGACCCTTGCTTTTGAATGCAGGATACCGCATTCAAATTGTCCATTCAAAACGCTACTGATTTCCCCCGCAAGGAGGAGCCGTGAGTTTGAAGGAAAAATAAAGGGACTAAGTGCTCTTGCTCGTTGATATGAACATTCTCGGTTTGGAACCAAAGACCCTGACCCTGATGGCCTAGGCTCGACTGATAGCCCCAGCCTATTGTCCCTGAAGCATCTGTGTCTACCCATACCGTAGGTGGGGGAGAAGGCCACATCATTATTAAGTGCAATGTTTCTCTCCTCGCCCAGACCGACTGTAAGTCGTGAATTAATGGAGGAGTTTTCCACAATTTTCCCGCCGGCAATAGCGGGAAATATTTGTTTCCTTCCAAGATTAATCTCTTTACTTTCAATCGGCCCAACTTTACAGTTAGTTGAATCCAATTGAGAGAGCCAACCAGGGATTCCCATGTCCTTGCCGTGGTGTTCAGACTGTGGAGAAACAAAAACAATTTCTTTCGAAATCTGTTGCGGTTGTCCACACACTGAATGAGAGTAAGATTGGCTGTGTCCCAGACCAGCCCTATCCACTGAATTACCCGTGTGGGAACCAGATGCGACTTTGCCAAGTTGACCTTGAACCCTAGGGATTGTACATGGTTTATAATGTGATTGACATGGATAGTGCATAGACTCTCTGACTCCGCCACTACCAGCCAGTCGTCTAGGTACCACAACACCTTGATCCCCTGATTTAACATTGGCATGAGGGCCTGCCGGACTAATTTCGTGAATATTCTTGAATGGCATTCTCTGAAAGACATAAGTCTCTTGCCTGATCCTCAAGGCGAGGAATTTTTGGAACCTTTTGTTTACCGGGACATGCCAATAGGCGTCTGTCAGGTCTAACGAGCACATCCACCCTTGGGGCGGAAGTGTTAGCCTGATGTGATTCACAGTGAGCATCCTGACGATGCGTTGTGAATGTGTCGATTCAGACAAGATAGGTCTACAACTGGTCTCATCTGAATGCTGTCCCTCTTTGGTACGAGAAAAAGTCTGGACGTGAAAGCAGGGCAAGTTGGATTGACCGGGACAATGATATACATGGTGATAATTTCCTGGACTAGTGACTCCACCTCTAAAAAAACATGGTTGACTTCTAGAGTTTGACGTAAACGAGGTCGCCGGAGCCACCGCCAGGTGATGTCCTTGCGTACCACTGTCGTTGCCTAAGTTCGCCGGGGCCCGGCCCGGTGACACGCCCGAAATGATTCAGTTACTTGACTGGGTCTGTCCGGTGGAACTACCCTCGGATCCAAGTCGCCTTCGATAGGCCCCGGGAGAGAGAGAGTTTGAAGTGTGACTACTTTCTTTATGGTGGAAGGGTAGGGTTAGACGGCTGACTGGTTTTGGCAGGTGTCGATCCCTAATCTGATTTGTGTTGTGACTTATTCTTATACCACTTTCCTGATTGTTTTCCCTGTTTAGGCTGGAGCGAAGTACTCCTTGCGCCGGGGGAGACATGGGGCCCTGAAAGGGCTTAGACCCACTAGTTTGGGACTTACCACTGCTCTTAGGCTTGGAGTACGGTTTCTTAGTGTTCCTTCCTAGCCTGGGAAGTACTTGGCTGTAAGCTGTCAACCATATTGTACACTGCTTTCTAAGTCTCAGAGTTAAGCAAAGATGAAGTTAACACTGGTGACAGGGATACCCGGCGACTAATGTTGTCCGGTAACTTTTTCACCATATACACTCTCAGGTCTTGACGTGCACGAACAGCCTCCAACAAGGCTATCCGTATGTCCCCCAAAGACTGAATGGAATTTTGTAACAGAAGCCGCCGGGATAAATCCGTGGCCTTCCTAATATCCTGATCAGAAATAGCGGCTATAGTCCTCGTGAGGGACTGGGCTATTTGGCGACTTAGCAAAAATTGTGAAAAGAGTCTGTAAGCTTTATTCCTCAATTTGAAGTCTCTATCCAGGTGTGCCGAAAGGGGGGGGAGGGGGTAGAGAAGGGCTCCTGCAAGTCCCATAGTGACAACTTAGGTGCAGAAAGGCATTAAAAAGGTGCAGGCGGAACCCCTCCGGCTTGATTTATTGGTAATGAAAGCCAAAGATGGTTGTCTTGAGGAATTCGATGAGAGGATTTTGACGTTATTGTTGCTGCGAACTGTTGCGCCTCAATCTCCCAGTCCCCCCATGGTCCTAGACCTACCTGCCCCACCTGCAAGACTGGATTGTTTGACTGATCTAGCACTGGAGTTGTATCCAACTCCAGCATTAGCGTATTGAGAGATTTTATATAATTTACGCCGTCAGTCTTTGTCCAATCCGCAAAAAGTCGTGCAGATGAGGAAGGAGGTAATGCCGGGGTAGGTGAATATACGAAAAACTCATAGAATTAAACATTAGGGATAGCCTTGATTGTCACATCTAAGAGTTGACCCTGTTTATCTTTGGCTCTTAACTTCTTGTTCTTACTCATCTCAATTACCCACTCACTAGGAACTGGGACCTCCCCCGATATGGTTGTTTGTGCTATACCAGGGTTTTTTGCCATGACTTTAACCCAAGAGCAGTCGGGTCCATACAAGAGAGGCATAGGGCCTCTCCTATGAGGAAGATTATCTAGAGGAGGGGGAGTAATGTCTGTGATGACACGGACATTGGTAGTCGTTAAGGAGGCGGGCACTGCAGTGCCACTCGCCGAGGTAGTTGCCTGAGTTACGTTAAGAGGGGGAAGTGACATATTAGGTGGCACAACAACTCTGGTAGGCTCTAGCGGCCGCACAACTGAACCAATTGGGTGAGCTCCCGGCATTGCTGTGGGAATCTCCTGAGGTTGCTTAGGAACATTGTATTGCCTCATTACCCTATGTAATATGTAATCAAGATCATCGGTTGTTATAGACTTACTGTGTGACCCTTTGGATAATTCAGATTCCACTTCTGACCCTTCCTCAATGAGTCCTGGTTGAGCTGAGGACAGTTCTACATCCTCCGGCTCTTCATGTACTTCCATTACTTCCGGTTGTCGCCGGAGCTCAGACAACCGGACATTATCTGGCCACACTAAATCAGGTACTGATGATGGGAGGGTATCTACATTAGCACTTTCCCTAGTATCTCCCTGAAACTGAACATTGGTCTCTACACTTAAGGGTTCAGAGTGCCTCCACACGATACGCCCTTGTTCAATAGGATTCTGGGAATCTGGTATCACTTGACTTACTTGAGAACCTTCATAGTCCTGCTGTTCACTAGCCGTGTAGCCACGGTATTGTTCAGCTAACACTCTAGGCCTACTCATTGGCAAGTTAAAGTTTAATTTTGGAATGGCAAAATAAACATCTCTTTGTACCGCCAAAGACTCGTCAGACCCATCCCTGGGAGTCGACTCACCCCCCTCCGTCCCTACCTTGGAGCTGCCAGATTGGACGTTAGGCATGGAGGTATAAGCGGAGGGCGGTGGCCGTGACTCTGGCGTTAGCCGGTGCCGCGACTGCGTCTCCTCCGTGCGGGAACTTTTATGACCCTTATCAGATTTCTTGTGGCTTGACGCCGCCGCGTCATCCTTATGTCTCTTGTGAGACCTATAAGTCTCCGCTGAAAACTGCTTGGACAGCTTGAGGGGCGACATTGACCTGGACCTGGACTGGTCCCGTGGTGAAGGCGAACGCGCCCTCTTGTGGCGGCCGGGGGAGGTTGCCTTGCTCGAGTCACTATCACTTCTACTCACTAACTCTTTCAATAGAATTTTTGGCTTAGCTTTAGATTTTGGAGTTGACTTAGCAGGTGATTTAAGAGCCGGTGATTTTATAACTAGATGCTCCCAGAGAGCCTCATCATCACAATGTAATGCCTTATGGGCAATGTCTTTTGAATAGGCATTAAACAAATTCTTAATTTCTTTCAGTGCCACTAGGCACGATTGGTCTCTCTTATTAAACAATTCAGAACATAGGTCAGAGCAAATGGGACACCTCTTAGTAACCCAGAGGCCCCTTGATCTATTGAGGCACTTAACCCACTTCACGCAGAGTTTATGTGCAAAGACCGGAATTAGAGAGCAAGTGGGTGTAGCACAAATAGTAACAAGAGGCATGATGGAGCCAATTACGACCCCTCCCCTGTAGACCTGTGCCGCTTACTGATGTGCTGTGATCTGGAAATAGAAAATTTCCAGGAATCAATGCTCATAAGGATAAACCGAGAGGTTCACACATCATAAACACCCCCAAATATGCCGGAAAATTAGCTATAGACCATCCGCTACTCTAATCTTCCGCTGTACTTGGTTTTGAAAAAGCCTTGATGACTTTTTCGTTTTCTAGAACTGCTTACCTGTGACAAAGTGTCACCGGCCCAAATTAACCCTTTAATTAACTAACGGATCGTCTATTAGGATCTGAGGGATAGTTAATTACCTCACTGGACTTTTCCGCCAGGTGTTATAAGTCAAATCATGCCGCGTGAGGCTATCGGTTTGGGCGAGTTCACTCGGCCGGGCCGAGATTACTTCCCTTAGGAATCTGCATTTCCGCCGGAAGTCTAGTGGTACAGCACACTACGCCGGGTTATTTGGAAGTTTCCTTTCTCGCCTGCAAGGCGAGAAAGGAAATCAATACACAGAAAGATCGCCTGACGAAAAAAAAAAACTCTGAGGGAACCGACTTATCTGAGAAAGTCAGCCACCCCCAAAAAACCCACCAAATAAGTCAGAACGTCTCCTGACACCCTGCTAGCATGTACAGTATAATATCACCACATGAAAGCGAGAGTCACATCTTAGGGCTAATACACAGTATTAATTAAGCAATAAAAAATACCCCTAGCCTACTAAGAATACCCCTACTGAGACTGGCCACGAGGCTCATGGTAATAATCACACTGAATATGTTACCCTTACCTCCGAAGACACAGCAGCAGCGAACGAAGAAAACCCCACGCCCGAGGGGAAAAAAAGGAGCAAACACGGACTCTGGAAAGTTCCACACCACGTGTGACAACTCTTGAACCAGAGTGTCTGCTAAAAAAACAATAGAATGCAACTACCTCATAGAGATGGCCTGAAGCATCGTCCCGCGGATGTATATAGCCTCCTAAATAACTAGTAAATAGCAAAACTAAGGCGCAGAAACAAGAACAAACACACATGACGCGCGGGCCCGAAGCGGACCGACATGGCGCCTATACTTAAGTACCCTATTTTAACACTTCTCTGTGGACATACCAATGGGACTGTCAGTCCTAGCTAGTCTAAACCTATTCTATAACAACTCAAGATATATACAAATGAGCAAAAGACTCACTAGAGTTGAACGAATGAAGAATAAGCGGAGCACTGGCGAGGCACCACTGTTCAGTATGACCGCAGGGGAAGGAAGAAGGAATGGCGTCGCTGGGTTCAGCGTCTCGGGTAGAATCCACAAAAGACATCCACGAGTTGGAAAGCCTTAATATAACAATTATTATTAAGTTAATTTTTCTTTTTTTCTTTTTTACAAAGTTTGTTTGTAGTGAGTACCCAATCATAAAGACGATTCCATAAGAGAATTAGCGTTACATTCTTTCCCCTGCGGCGGGTGTTTCAAACAGGCTGACCGCGGTTGCTTGAAAGAGCGCTATTATATTAATAGGCATATCGTCAATGATGGAGGGGCCACTAATAAATATACCTATGGGACATCATTGTCACGGATGCTACTATAAAAGTATTGTATAGTAAAAATAAATTAGTGACATATAGAAAACATTAAAAAAAGGAAAACAAATCCTTTAATTATGTAAAATAAATTGAATAAGCTGATCAGGTACCGTGCACTTCCCATGAGTCTGTTGTCAACAAGTGGTGTCCTGCCTCCCAACAGGGAACCCCGTAGAGCGAGGGAAGCGATGCCACTTCTTGACAGCAGATGAATGGGAAGTGCATGGTACCTGATCAGCTTATTATATTTATTTTACATATTTATACATACATACAATTGTTTAACGTAATTTTCCATTCCTGTACATACATTCTAACGGCTCAGACGTGGTTGCCTTTCCGCAGATGGAATACAATAAAGTCCCTTCACAACACTGCCCCATCATGTCATCACCTTGGCTGATATTGGCATAGTGCTAACCGTACCATAGCAAGACTCGATTGAGTCCAATCGCACTACCTGCACCTGCATTATCTGCAAACTACACCAGCTTCAACAGTGCTTCAACAAGACAGTACCATAGCAATGTACAGTAAGTACATTAGGCATCTTGGACTTTAGAACAACAAAATACTGCCACAATACTGCCCCACCATGTAAATGATTCTGGCGTGGTGCCAAACAGTGCCAAGGCAAGATTAGTAGAGTCCCCTGTGGCACCTATCCGCAGCCCAACAGCCTCGGCAGCGTCATACCTAGACAGTGCCAATACCAAATAATTATAGTAATGGCTGTTGGTCCACAAGTCTACAGACATCCCCTATATTAGTCGCCTTGTACAACATGCAGTAGGATGCATGAGGCATATTCTTTTTTTCCTCAACCATGAACATGAAAGGGGGGGGGGGGGATGTTAAGGATATTTTTTCCTTTATAATTACTTTCTATATTATTTTACTAGTTTTTGCTATACTGTCATAGTGGCATCTGTGACAAATAACGTGCTACAGGTATTTTCACAGTGTTGCCTATGAAGATGGTTCTATTTTGTTGGAAGGCATATGAGGTCTTCCAGCTTAGCCTATGGGGTAAATAGGGCTATATACAAAATAATGGCACTATATCATTTGACATAGAAGCCACTAATATATCTACCACTAACCTGAAGAGCCAGAAAGAGTGTTGGAATTTCAATACTGAGGATGAGCTGTACGTTGTGAATAATGCCGGCCCAAGTCATCTCTGCCCGTGTGATGTGGTGTGAGGCTGTGAGTGAGTCTGCCAGGCTCCTCCATACTACACCTCCCACCGCCAATCGGCTCAGTCCAACCACAACACTACCGCACCTATACAATACATAAACAAGGCTCCATCAAACAATAGTGACATTCTGTTCTTGGTCATGGCTAGAATTTACTTTCATTAACAAAACTGTACTACAGAACTAATATATCATTTAAACAACGGTAAACAACTGTTGTCATCATTGGTGCTTCACTGGCACTATCACCAATCTGGCAGATCAACAGTATCTACAGTGCAGGGTAGCAAACTGGGGCAATGTTGTTTTGGCACCAAGTTCAATGTCAGAGGGAATACAAGATCATTTGTATCAAGTTGCATTACCAGGACTTTGGCCAATTAATCACTTCCAGGAGAATAAAAGCAACTATGGAGCAAAAATTGAATTTTGTAATACTAATAATCTTGACAAAAGAAAAGGGACTTATAGTAGTTCTGAGGCCGAGTATGAAAATTCTTTTTGTTTGGTAACCTGCTACAGTGAGTCATACACTGAAGTACTGTTGCGTTTATTTAACCCAAGGGCTGCGACATTCCTTGGGTAAGGTTGTACCGTAAGCCCCCTTTTATCCAAATATCATGAGTCTTTTGAAATTTTGGAAAAGAGATTTTATGGATAACCGAGGGTCCCTCTATATACAGTTGAGCTAAATATGTGTACAAATGGTCTAATTACAGGTTTGACAACCCGAAGGGAAGGAAGGTAAACCATATTATTTAGTGATGATTCCGTAGTCAATGACGAAGAGCCTAATAAGTATTAGGGCCTTGGTCCGGGTCCTAGGGAGCCAAGAACGAAAGATCAAAAACTCATCCTAGGAGATACCCCTTGAATAGTTCCTAAGGAACGTCATTGTTGCAGATGCCACTACAAAAGATAAAAAATAGAAGAAATTGTATGTGTTTGAATTACGCAGTCTGTTGCGCATCCCCTTTCGTCGCTTCTCATGCACCATTGCCAGGTGCCGCCAGGCGTTCTATCGTTCTCTAATGTTATATCAAGTTGAGCATGTGCATGGGAAGGGGGAGGCGGGAGGGTAGTAGACGTCGTTGACTACGGAGCCACAACTAAATATATGGTTTTCCTTCCTTCCCTTCAGGTTGTCAAACCCATAATTTATTAGTGGTTCCTACGTCAATGACATACAGCCTAGAATATCACGACCGGTGTCTCAATGTCAAAGACAGGACCAAAAACATAGGATAGCAAACAGACTCACAGAAACAAATGTATGTTCATTGTATAAGATATATGTAGATGTAAGGTGGTTACCTGATTATACCTTACTTGGAAAAGAAAAAGAAGCATAAACATTTCATAACCCAAATCAGCAAGATACAGTACATAGGTAGAAATTACAGTATACTACATCAAGATTTTTTTTTTACAATTATCTTATGTCTATCTATCTATTGCCTGCTCCGTGATCCCCGAAGGGGTGGCCACGAACGAAACGCCTCATGCACCTCTGTCCCCAGTCAGTCGATGCCCCTCCTCCCAACCAGCACCGCCTTCATCCAAATACTTCTTCACTCCATCCTTCCACCTCTACACCTTCCCTACTACGCTTAGAAGACATATTCCTCGATGGTTACCACACACTCCTCGTTCCCCTTATATAGGGGGACTATAATGCCTGTCTTCCAGTCATCAGGTGCACTCTCCTTCTCCCATGCTAGTTTGCACATTTTCCATACCCATTTGATCACTATCTCACCACCATACCTCAGCACACACTCCATCTAGTCCTGGTGCTTTCCCCAACTTCACTCTTTTCATGACTTCACACACTTCTGACCTCCTGATCCCCACCTCCTCCTCCACTACTTCTCTTCTTCTCCCTCCCATACCCCATCCAACTATGTTTGCTGGCGCTTCATTCCTTACATTCAGCAATTCGTTGAAGTACTCCCTCCATCTTTCGACTCTCTCTTGCTTCTCGGCTAGCACTCGCCCATTCTTATCTTTCACACCCTTACTGCTTCCCTTGCTACCTTCCCTAACTTTCTTGACTTCTTTCCAGAACAATTTCTTACACTCCCTTCATTTTACACTCTGATTCCTTCCAAATTCCTCATCTACTCTTCTCTTACTTTCCTTCACTACTCTCTTTACCACTCTCTTTTTCTCCAAGTACCTCGCTCTTTTCTGTCTCTTCAAATTTTCATTCCCTCTACTACCCAACCACTCTCTATACGCTTTCTTCTTGTCTTCCACAGCTATTTTTACCTCTTCTGTCCACCATGCTGTACCCTTCAATCCCCTCCCTCTTCTTCTTACTCCACACACCTCCTCACATGCTGCACAGATCTCTTTCTTAAACACTTTGCTCATCTCCTCCACTTCCTCCATACCTTCCAGGTCAAACCTACCTAGTCGTCTTTCTACTGCTCTTCTGAACTCTTCCTTGATTTCCTCTTCCTGCAACATCTCCACCCTCCTCGCCATTCCATCTTCGTCTTGCCTTCCTCCAGCTCTCCTCACCCACTTCTTTTGTATCCTAATGTTAGCTACTACTACATAATTGTCACACAAACCCCATAGCATCCAGCACAGAATTCTTCATTCGTTCATCCACACATATATAATCAATCAGTGCCTTTCGTTCCTCCACTGTCTTAGCCTTCTTATTCCACCACCATCTTCATGTGTACCGTGTATCATTCTGTGTCGAAAGAAGGTGTTGGCTATCCACAACCTCCTCCCCACACATACATCCACAATGGCACTACCATTCCCATTCACCTCTGATGGTACACCCCACCCCCCACCACTCCATCAACTTTCTTTCGCCCACCTTCCCATTCATATCCCCAATCAGAAATATTCTTTCGCTCTTGCCAAACTTATCCAGGCACGCCTCCACATTCACCCAGAACTCCTCTTTCTCTCTTACAGGTTTATCCTCTGTCGGAGCATACACACACACACACAGCCGCGGCGGTCGAGTGGTGAGCACGCTCACGTGTGAATCTGCTTGACCTGGGTTCGATCCCAGCCCAGGCGGACATTTAGTGGGTGTTGTATACATCCTAGCATGTTTCACATGCTTGCACCCAGTCGGGGAACGACTCGACGACGTATACAGACTAATAACACACATAACAAAGCCACTCCAACAGCTTCCTCTCCAACACCCCTTCTCCCCTCTCTACACTCTTCAGAAAAATAGGAGAAATAGCATGTAGATACGAGGTGCCATTGTAAAGGCTTATCCCTCAATACCTTCACCTGACCTGAGAACCACCCACGTTTGTATTCCTACTTTCATTCTCCCCCACACAATCCTTGAATACACAGACCCATAGCCTCTTACATGCTCCTTCCATTTTTTACTTACAAACAAACACGCATTTTCTCTTGCTGTTCCCTCACTCACTCCAGCACACACACCCATTCCAAACTCCCACTCTCTCACATCTGTACCCCTCAATTTGGTCTTAGTCATTCCACATACATCCAGCTTGGCATTCACTAACACTTCCAGGACCTCTCTCTCTTTTGTGTCATCATTCACATTCCAAGTCGCTATTCTAAGACTGTCGGTCGGGGTTCGTCAACATTAGGTCCGTCCACATCCGAGGCTGTTCGTTTGTTCATCATTGCAGTAAGTATTTTTCATGGGTGGGAGGTCGCAAGCCCACCGACCCAACCTCTTTAGTCGCCTCTTATGACATGCAGGAGGCATGCGGGGCATATTCTATTCCCTTACCCCCAGGGTATTAATTATAATGATTCAAGAATATACAACAATTCACATAAGTAATTGTATTTGTATTAAATACAAATGCCTTCTGCGTGTCGTAAGAGGCGACTAAAGAGGTTGAGTCGGTGGGCTTGCGACCCCCACCCGGAAAAAATATCTAAGCAAAGAAAAACGAACGAACAGCCTCGGATGCGGACGGAACCTACGTTGACGAACCACGACCGACTAAGGACATACCTTCGGACATTCTAACGAAGGCGGTGCTGGTTGGGGGGAGGGGCGTCGACTGACTGGGGACAGAGGTGCATGGGGGCGGTTCGTTCATGGCCACCCCTTCGGGGATCACGGCGTCAGGCAATAGATAGATAGATAGATTTGTATTAAATAAATGATTCAAGACAACCCGAAGGGAAGGAATGAAAACCAAATATTTAGTAGCGGGTTCCTATATAACGGGACTAATTGTACTTTCCCATTTGGTATACAGTACATACATAAAATGTTAAGACCGAGTGCTCCACACATACGTGCAATTTCAGTCTCTTGTCCTAATGGCGGCATTCCAGGCAACCCTGTTAACCCGGGAGCTGCGGGGAGACTCTTAAGAGTTCCCCCGGCGCACTGCGGGGAGACTCTTAAGAGTCAGAGAAAACAAAAATCAACTTTTGACATCGAAAAAAAAAAAAAAATTTATATTTTTTATTTTTTATTTTTATTTTTTTTTTTGGCCCCTGGGCCATGCAATACCTCAGTC
>CM064502.1:22691675-22704175 GCA_032716605.1 Paralithodes platypus
ACGAGAATCCCACCACAGAAAGCCATGAACGAACACCACACAGAACACCAAAGTAAAGGTCCACATAACGAAAGGACCAGCTGACCGAGCCAGCCATTTCAGACAGGCCCAAGCCCGCAGGGTTAAAGAGCTCCAGGACCCTCCCACTTACCTTTTCTATACTGGCCATTTTCCACACCTCACGTACACTAACCCCCTCGTGTCCTACCCTCCTAACTACAAAGATGATGAACAGGAATATACATTCATATTAAAAACACCCATGCCCGCCCGACGTTAAGCCAATGCCAACACATCATACAGCCATAATTATATCTATGTATGATCTTGCATCCGAGAAGTAGATGTTATATATCTTAGAAGATAAAACACCCACGCTGTCCCTAGACCTCGTATATCATTTTCCATGACGAGTATAGATATGTAACCCGTGCTCAGTCAGCCCCTTGCATTGTTCCTCTAGTAACTAAGTCTATAATATTAACTGCCACCAGCATTGATACGACATAGCGGCACTGTCCTTGCTACAAGATGATGAACATGAATATACATTCATATTAAAAACACCCATGCCTGTCCCGACGTTGAGCCAATGCCAACACATCAGACAGCCATAATTATATCTATGTATGTTCTTGCATCCGAGAAGTAGATGTTATATATCTTAGAAGTTCAAACTCCCACGCTTGTCCCTAGACCTCGTTATATCATTTTCCATGACGAGTATAGATAGGTGTAACCCCTGCTCAGTCGCCCCTTGCATTGTTCCTCTAGTAACTAAGTCTATAATATTAACTGCCACCAGCATTGATGCGACATAGCGGCAGTGTCCTTGTGTCATATTGTGCCAAGTACAGATCAACCAGGTTTCATCACCTTATTAGGACGACGACTATAATGTCATCGTTCATCGATGTATGCAATCCTTTAGGTGAAGTACTTTATCCGCCATTGTGTTCACCTTTTTCCATTTACTTTCCACAATTGTCATACGTCTTCCCCTTGCCTCCTTCGTATCCACAGTCCACACTATGCCAATTTACTTCGTGTCTTACACCTCTTACCCCAACCAGAGATTATATAAGATAACCTGGTTATCAGTATCTGTCATAAGTACCCCGAAACAATAACTAAGTACCCCTACGAACTGCCGCTGTTGTTGATATTTATATTTAATAGAAAACGCAGTTTCCCAGGGCCAACTAATATATCCATAACCCTCGGACTGATCACATAACTCTATCTTTCCAGACTCCTATACCACCCCATAGTTGCATTCCCCGGTAGCATTTGGCTAACGTATTCTACTGCCTTTTCAAACTTCCATATCAATTGTAGCCTAATGCCACCCCCACGCCCAGGGACCTTAGGGGCAAAATTTCCCTGTAGCCCTTGAACTCTCCCCCCCCCCCTCTCATTAAGACACCCGCGCTTCTCGACTCTTGTCCGACCTAGCCTCTCTCTCCTACCTCTTGAAGATCCTTGAATTGTCCGTTACTAACGCTCTCCAACCTTTTATATATATACTCCTATCCAGCCTACCTTCACTTAGTAGGCCAGAACAACATTAGAACTTTACTAGCCCCTTGCATGCCATCTATTCTCTTACAACACATTCACAACCCTGCACCCAATGGTCGTCGGTGCGAAGCTAGCCGCCGCCGCCAGTAACGAACTTCTATTGCCATACTTCCAGATAAATGTGGCAGAGTTAGCAACCAAGTCTCCACCATATCCAGCAAACCCTACAATTAAACAAACCAGGCCGAGTAAAACCAGCTAGCTAAGGCACCTTCGGTTTTGGTATTAAAGACACCACATCTGTCTCATACACAGAGGGTTATTACAAACACTGGTGATATGGCAAGCCCCTAGCCACAGCCGCCGGACGACTATCACAGAGAGAGGGCGCCCAGCTCCCCCTTTTTGCCCACCCGAGGAGGGAGACCCCCCACCCCCGCGGAGGTATACCTGGCCCCTGTTTTGACTTTCGAGTCATTGCCAGGTAGCACAGGAATTCTTCCTATCAATGAACTAACCATGAATGAACTAACACCTTTACTAACCTCTATTACCTCACAATAAACCATTTACCTTTCTTGCATGCTCTGATCACTAAATTAGCACCTCAGCTATACCATAGAATGAAGATTGAACAATCTAGAGAGGCGCTCCTATCACAGCTGTCCCCATCCTCCTCGCAAAGTAGATCCAGTCTCTCTCCCCTAAATACGTCCAGTATAGCCAAAATAGTACCTCTTACTAAGGCTCAGTGTATATGAAAATATAAAGGCTTCCTATCCCCCTGTGCCACAACAGTAAATACCATCTTACCTAGTCCCCATATCTATTGAGAGCTCAATTAAGTCCATAAGACTCGAGATCCCTACTGTCTGCAGGGTCCAGAAACCGAGCCTATCAATCTAACTCCCGCCCCCAGTCAAATCAGTTGAAAGCTAGACACCAACTAGGGGTCACTACCCTGCAGTTAACTTCTAAGCTCTGCCCTTGTGTTGTTACGGAGTGAGATCCCAGAGCCGGCAGACTCCGTGGCAGATTTGGATAGAAGGACCTGCCCACGTATTGAAGAACTTCACACATATGGCCCCCCTGGACGGCCGCGGAACCAGTCGTTAGCCCCCAACATCATGGACGCAAGATAAACAGGACCAGACCCATCAGATACTACCCAAGATTCCCTTTAGCAGTACTACATATTAGTGTGCTGTTTTAGAGATTCACTAATTAATATTTCTACGAAGTGGCTAAGACCTTGCCCAGTGTAACTCATACTTAACCATTCCATTTGGGACGTACTAAGCGATCAGTGCTCTTTAATTAACAGGCGACCTTGACTCTCGTAATTACCTTATTCAGATATTAAAACTCTAGTGATATCTAACGTTCGCCCACTGATTTGCGTTCTATGTATTTCTGAGACAAGGATATAAAACTTAGATCAGTACCCCCTGAGGTTACTAGAATTCCCGTGCTCTAAAATACGTGTGTCTAATCTAGTCTGTGAACTACTACTTGTGCACCAGAGCTACCTGTAATAAATCTAACAGTGAATATGAATCTATAAGTAACATTGATGGTCTTCGGTATATAAACCTGTGAAATCAAAGCCAGTGATCAGAAGATTAATACCTGAACGTTGGAAGTGGGAGACTAGGCTCCATCCAGATCCACTTATGCTAGTGTTGTTCAATTCTATTATATTGTCTTACACAAGTATTCTGCAGTGGTATATCAATAAACGTGATCATGTAACTTGCTACCATGTGTTTCTTTGTGTTCTCTATTCCTCATATCTTGTATTGTGCATGCAGCCTTATATACCCAGTCAATTTAGAACTCACATTATCCAAGTTAAACCTGTAGAAAAACAGGGCATAACATTGGCGGCAGAGGTGGTTCTTGATTCGGATAAAAGGTTGCATTACACTGCAAGTTTGGAACAGTAGAAGCATGGCAACATCGCGAAATCTTCAGCCACTCGCACACATTCCCAAGTATGATGTAAACACGTATGATATCACCAGTTACTTAGACATAATAAAGCCAGTGTACGATGTGGTACTTCATAATGACCGCGAAAAAATCGGCATTGCAATTGTGCATATTATACAGTTGGGAGAAGCCGTTTCCCAACTTGTTGATAAGCCTACCTTTAAAGAATTTATTCACCAAATGGTGGCACAGATACGCCAGAGTTTACCTGGAACCAGTTTCGATCCTTCGTGATCCGGACCTTAGATCCACTTTTGGGTTCCCCCGTCGCCCCCAAAATAATAAAAGTCGACGAGATCAAGTATGAAGGGGATATAAATGTGACCCTCATACAACTCTACAGATACGTGAGGACCACGTATAGCTATGAAGATTATGACCAACAAATGAACTCTTATTCACCGCATTGTTAAACATCCTCCCACCCCACATCACCGCCCATCTCGACCCGTATGGCTTATTCGAAGAACATATGCTCTCCATCAGAGAAGAATGCCTACGCAGTTCGATGAATCCCCTATCCAACCTTTCAGCCCCTATCCAAGACTCCGTGCACCCTTCCAAAATGACTTCCGGTGAAAGTCCAACCCCAGTGACTCTTCCCCCACCAACCCTCCGCAGCCCCCCCCAACACCCCCCGTATTCTCGCCTTGCCCTCCTCTGTAGGCCTTCCACAACATATTTTCCCCATGACTCCAGAAATGTTCAGCTGGTCCCCCCACCAACAAAATTTCCCTTGTGACAGTTTTCCGTCGGTAGCTTGTGACAGTTTTCAGTCAGTAGCTCCCTTCCACCCCCACACAATTCACACCCCTAGAAAACTTCGAAACCCCAAACTTGACTCGCCCTCTCATGTCAAACAAACTCACCAGTCCCAGATAACCTCTAACCAGACCGAGACTGCCACCAAGAAAATTCCCCAAACTCGTCCTGTTAATGTCAAACAAACCCACGAACCCCAGATAACCGCTAACCAGACCGTGACTGCCCCCAAGAAGATTCCTAAAATTCGTCCTGTTAACAACCCCAAATCAATACATCAGTCCTCTACCAATAACCCCTGTTCTACACCTAACTCTTCCCCCACCAACTGCCGCAGTCCCCCCAACAAATCCCGTTTCCTAACTCGCTCACCTCTCACCACCCTGACCCTCCCACACGCGCCGTTAATCCTCCCCTCACGCGTGACGACCTAGGGAGCCAACCATGTTCCCCCCCTTCCCCCAGAAATGCTCAGCTATTTCCCCACCAACAAAATTTCCCGTGTGACAGTTTTCCGTCAGTAGCTCCCTTCCACCCCCCCACAATTCACACACCTAATAAACTTCAAAACCCCACACTTGACTCCCCCTCATGACAGACAAACCCACCAATCCCATATAACCTCTAAACAAACCGTCACTGCCACCGACACACCCCACCCCTCTGATCCTCCCACAACGCGCCGTTAAACCCCCCCTCACGCGTGACTCCCACCAAAGTGATTTCCCCCCCCTCATGCGTACCGAACACCTGCTCACCAGTCGGTCCCCCACCATCATGAGCCCAGCTAAACTTTCAACCTCCACCAATTCCCACCAACAAAATCTCCCTTGTGACAGTTTTCCGTCAGTAGCTCCCTTCCACCCCCCCACAATTCACATCCCTAATAAACTTCTCAACCCCACACTTGACTCACCCCTCATGACAGACAAACCCACCAACCCCAGATAACCTCTAAGCAAACCGTCAATGCCACCGACACACCCCACCACTCTGATCCTCCCACACGCGCCGTTAATCCCCCCTCACGCGTGACCCCCACCAAAGTGATTTCTCCCCCCTCATGCGTACCGAACACCTGCTCACCAGTCGGTCCCCCACCATCATGAGCCCAGCTAAACTTTCAACCTCCCCCTCTTCACCGTTACCCCACCCGCCCCAAATTCCCCCCCCAAAGATCCCGCTCGACGAAATACCACTCCCATCCCAATCCAACCACAAAACTTTTTCCACCTTGGCTAAACCCCAAAATACTCTCTCTCTCTCTCGCCCCAAACAACATAATCAACCTCTCAACTTCAAACCACTCCTCGAAATCCCATCCATGTCTCTCCCGGAAATAAAATCAGTCTAAATTTAACCCCTCTCAAACCACAACCCTGCCTGCCCAGGCCCCCCCCACCATCTCCCTATCAAATCCCCACACCCCAAACCTCCAAACCACCCGATCATAGTAAACTCTCAACCTTCAGCCTTACTCACCCTTCCCCAAACCCCACTCACGACCACAACTCTCTACACAATTCAACCCCTCCCCAGCACCAACCTCTCCGCAACAACAACCCCGACTCGACCTGCCCATTTCATCTTTAAAACCCCCCTATCACTACCCCCGACCGAAACCACTTAGACCCCCCCTCCAAAACTGGCCCCGGGCCAGCTCGCCCCCAGACCCACATTCCTAACGACAAGAACTAACGGTAGATCCACCCCAATATTCACTTAAAATCAGGATTGGTAGAAGAGGTGGGTCATGCCGGCTCGTCCACAGTCCAGGCTCCCTACCACTCTTGACCTAGATTCCTAGCTTCACTTCCCATTAAAATGTATAATTTTGTCATTCATTCATTCATTCATGATGAGGATATTATTGTACTTTATTTTTTTTATTTTTTTCAATTCCTAGGCGATTGGGCATGATTCTATAAATTTACATGTTTTCCATATACTGTATATATTTTTTTTTTTTCCTTAGTCATACTACTTTTCTTGTTACCTACACTTTTCTGACTATCTTTTAAATTTGCTTTATACATTGTTAAACACTTTACCTCTTCTTAATTTCCTGTGTTCTTAATTATCTGTCCTTTCTTAAATTTACAATGTTTTCCATATACTGTATATATTATTTTTTTTCCCTTAGTCATACTACTTTTCTTGTTAACCTACACTTTTCTGACTATGCTTCTTTTTA
This sequence comes from Paralithodes platypus, assembly GCA_032716605.1. Classification (NCBI taxonomy): domain Eukaryota; kingdom Metazoa; phylum Arthropoda; class Malacostraca; order Decapoda; family Lithodidae; genus Paralithodes; species Paralithodes platypus. The sequence continues at coordinate 22,698,145 of CM064502.1, forward strand.
CTTCACCCTTGAGGCTCGAGGACGAGCCTATAATGAAGGAGAGGGAAGTAAAATGCCCCAGAACGAGAAGCCCACCACAGAAGCCATGAACGAACACCACACAGAAACACCAAAGGAAAGGTCCACAGAACGAAAGGACCAGCTGACCGAGCCAGCCATTTCAGACAGGCCCAAGCCCGCAGGGCTAAACAGCTCCAGGACACACCCATTTACCTTTTCTAAACTGACCATTTTCCACACCTCACGTACACTAACCCCCTCGTGTCCTACACTCCTAACTACAAAGATGATGAACAGGAATATACATTCATATTAAAAACACCCATGCCCGTCCCGACGTTGAGCCAATGCCAACACATCACACAGCCATAATTATATCTATGTATGTTCTTGCATCCGAGAAGTAGATGTTATATATCTTAGAAGTTAAAACACCCACGCTGTCCCTAGACCTCGTATATCATTTTCCATGACGATTATAGATATGTGTAACCCGTGCTCAGTCGCCCCTTGCATTGTTCCTCTAGTAACTAAGTCTATAATATTAACTGCCACCAGCATTGATACGACATAGCGGCACTGTCCTTGCTACAAAGATGATGAACAGGAATATACATTCATATTAAAAACACCCATGCCTGTCCCGACGTTGAGCCAATGCCAACACCTCAGACAGCCATAATTATATCTATGTATGTTCTTGCATCCGAGAAGTAGATGTTATATATCTTAGAAGTTCAAACATCCACGCTTGTCCCTAGACCTCTTATATCATTTTCCATGACGAGTATAGATATGTGTAACCCGTGCTCAGTCGCCCCTTGCATTGTTCCTCTAGTAACTAAGTCTATAATATTAACTGCCACCAGCATTGATGCGACATAGCGGCAGTGTCCTTGTGTCGTATTGTGCCAAGTACAGATCAACCAGGTTTCATCACCTTATTAGGACGACGACTATAATGTCATCGTTCATCAATGTATGCAATCCTTTAGGTTAAGAATTTTATCCGCCATTGTGTTCACCTTTTTCCATTTACTTTCCACAATTGTCATACGTCTTCCCCTTGCCTCCTTCGTATCCACAGTCCACACTACGCCAATTTACTTCGTGTCTTACACCTCTTACCCCAACCAGAGATTATATAAGATAACCTGGTTATCAGTATCTGTCATAAGTACCCCGAAACAATAACCAAGTACCCCTACGAACTGCCGCTGTTGTTGATATTTATATTTAATAGAAAACGCAGTTCCCAGGGCCAACTAATAGTATCCATAACCCTCGGACTGATCACATAACTCTATCTTTTCCAGACTCCTATACCACCCCATAGTTGCATTCCCCGGTAGCATTTGGCTAACGTATTCTACTGCCTTTTCAAACTTCCATATCCATTGTAGCCTAATGCCACCCCCACGCCCAGGGACCTTAGGGGCAAAATTTCCCTGTAGCCCTTGAACTCTCCCCCCCCCTCTCATTAAGACACCCGCGCTTCTCGACTCTTGTCCGACCTAGCCTCTCTCTCATACCTCTTGAAGATCCTTGAATTGTCCGTTACTAACGCTCCTCAACCTTTTATATATACTCCTATCCAGCCTACCTTCACTTAGTAGGCCAGAACAACATTAGAACTTTACTAGCCCCTTGCATGCCATCTATTCTCTTACAACACATTCACAACCCTGCACCCAATGGTCGTCGGTGCGAAGCTAGCCGCCCCGCCAGTAACTAACTTCTATTGCCATACTTCCAGATAAATGTGGCAGAGTTAGCAACCCAGTCTCCACCATATCCAGCAAACCCTACAATTAACAACCAGCCGAGTAAAACCAGCTAGCTAAGGCACCTTCGGTTTTGGTATTACCCCATAATTAGCGGCGAGCAACATAAGTCGAGTTAAATAAAGCTGGACTATGTGGCGGCGCTCGACATAACTCGAGTGGCAATTTCAGCACGTAATGTGGCTGAGAGAGAGAGACAAGTGGTGGCAGGAGACTAGCGAGCGTATGACTGCTCCAGACCCCCGCGGCGGACCTACTGACACAAATCTCAGCTCCCTCCTCCCTCTCTCACTCTCTACATACTCAATTATGTACTGAAAGTACCGAATTACCTGCTTTTTGCACTCGCGTTGCACGGTTATTGCAAGAAAACTATCCATCATACAAGGATCGTTATGGTGTCATTCGAAAGCTCTGTTTATGCCCTTTCAGGGATAGGTACTTGTTTTACGTTCTGGGTCTTATTTAGGCATGAAAATGATCACGTAAACAGCCCTATTTTGGCTAAAAACACCCCGCTGTGCGGTACACATAAATAAACCGCATAGGCCGCTCGTAAGGTGTTAAAGACACCCACATCTGTCTCATACACAGAGGGTTATTACAAACACTGGTGATATGGCAAGCCCCTAGCCACAGCCGCCGGACGACTATCACAGAAGAGAGGGCGCCCAGCTCCCCCTTTTTTGCCCACCCGAGGAGGGAGACCCCCACCCCCGCGGAGGTATACCTGGCCCCTGTTTTGACTTTCGAGTCATTGCCAGGTAGCACAGGAATTCTTCCTATCAATGAACTAACCATGAATGACTAACACCTTTACTAACCTCTATTACCTCACAATAAACCATTTACCTTTCTTGCATGCTCTGATCACTAAATTAGCACCTCAGCTATACCATAGAATGAAGATTGAACAATCTAGAGACGCTCCTATCACAGCTGTCCCCATCCTCCTCGCAAAGTAGATCCAGTCTCTCTCCCCTAAATACGTCCAGTATAGCCAAAATAGTACCTCTCTACTAAGCTCAGTTATATGAAAATATAAAAGGCTTCCTATCGCCCTGTGCCACAACAGTAATACATCTTACCTAGTCCCCATATCTATTGAGAGCTCAATTAAGTCCATAAGACTCGAGATCCCTACTGTCTACAGGGTCCAGACCGAGCCTATAAATCTAACTCCCTCCCGCCCCCCAGTCAAATCAGTTGAAAGCTAGACACCAACCAGGGGTCACTACCCTGCAGTTAACTTCTAGCTCTGCACTTGTGTGTTCCGGAGTGAGATCCCAGAGCCGGCAGACTCCGTGGCAGATTTGGATAGAAGGACCTGCCCACGTATTGAAGAATTTCACACATATGGCCCCCCTGGACGGCCGCGGAACCAGTCGTTAGCTCCCAACATCATGGACGCAAGATAACCAGGACCAGACCCATCAGATACTACCCAAGATTCCCTTTAGCAGTACTACATATTACTGTGCTGTTTAGAGATTCACTAATTAATATTTCTACGAAGTGGCTAAGACCTTGCCCAGTGTAACTCATACTTAACCATTCCATTTGGGACGTACTAAGCGATCAGTTCTCTTTAACTCTCCCAGACATATATGACGCGATCGAGTCATATGGCAGAGTGAACCAAAAACTCATATGACGCGATCGCGTCATATGGACTTATTATATTACTAGAAAATAAGTTTATGACGCAATTGAGCCGGTTTTTTGGCTGGTAAGTCCGATAAGTTAGATGTACATGTGGAAAAATCTAGCAACCCCCTAGCGTCCCTGTGAGGGCCCCGCGGTGGTAGAGAGAGTCAGTTTCTTCCCATCAGCCAGCCTAGTAGGTGGGTGTGTGCAGCCCTTTAAACCAAGGGGCCTCCATTTTGCCCAGCCTGGCTGGTATTACCACCCTAATATAACCCAAACGAAGTGCTATATCGTTGGGTTATCGATGGATTATTGTATTATTCTTATTTAGGGTATAAAAATCATGTTAGTGAAGTGTTTTGCTAGTCTGGTGTACGTGACCAAGGTGGGCTCCATGAGGGGCCATGGTTTCGCTTGTTTGTGGATCACTTTCATACCATATTGAGTCAATTAATAATAATAATAATAATAATTCTTTATTCCAGACACATAAGATAGATACAGTATAAATACAGTACGACCTAATGGTCCATATCACATACACTTCTCGTCAGAGCACAGATAATAATTATACACAAAGATATATTAATAAAGACACAATAAAATAAAAAATACAGTAGGCCTATTTACAGAATAGAGCACATATCACATTTTGTCACAATATAACACAGATAGGGTAACTAAGGCTATTGCTCAATGTTGGTTAACATCTATTGCACAGATCATTGCTCATAGTTCAATTAGACCTATATATTACATTACAGTACATACTATGTGTGCAGCAGCTTCTGCCAGTGAGATATAATACGGGATTCATAGATATGATCACTAGACCAAAGAGCTACAATCAGCGTGTTACTGGAGGATTGCAGTCGCTGCGAAAAGCTGTACACCAGTCTCCTGATGACAGCCCGACAGCACTGCACATCCAACAGTGTGCACACCATACTAGTGCTTTCATATTTAGAGAGACCAATGAACATCTTGAGTATATTATGATAGGATGTACACAGACCATTTATGGTGGCTCTCTTATACTTCCACCACAAATGGGCCGTGTACATAGAGGAACAATATGTCCGGAACAAAGTGACTTTAGTTTCCCAATTACACATGTGGAATTTTCTCAAGATGGTGTTACCACGTAAATATAGCTGTCTGCGCTGACGGCCGATATCTGCATCATCTGAGCAATCGTTTGAGATAATGTGTCCCAGGTATTTTATTTTGTTTACTTCTTGAATAATTTGATTATTGAGTGGGAAATTTGGCAGTTTACTTTTATAGAGTAATTTTGATCTAAATATAAGAACAGCACTTTTCAGTGGGTTGAATTTAACACAATGTTTACTACCAAAAGATTCACATATATCAAGAAGTTTGCTCAGACCCGCAGAAGACGGTGCAATAATGACCAGATCATCAGCATACATGAGATGGTTGATGATTTTATTCCCACCATAACATCCAATCTGCTCTTTATTCAATTTATCACTTAATTCATCCATATATACATTAAATAAGTAAGGTGAGAGAATACTACCCTGTCTCACTCCATTGGTTACTGTAAAGGAATCCGAAATAATGTTACCCCATCTTACATTAAATGTTTGATTGGCGTACCAGTACTTCAAGATTCTCAGTATATAGGATGGCACTCCCCTTGTTGCTAATTTATCAAACAGGATATTGTGGCAGACTCTGTCAAAATGCCTTACTAGCATCAAGAAAGCATGCAAAAATAGAGCTGTTCATTTTGATGTACCCATCCACTAGCTCCTTCAGAGTGTAGATGCACTGGTCCGTACCATGATTCTTTTTAAAACCAAATTGATTACTATTAGTTGAGATATACACTGAGATTCTGTCTAAAATGATTAACTCTAGTATCTTACTTACAATACTGGCAAGGGCAATAGGTCTATAGTTGTCTTTTGATGTAATTTTGCCAGCCTTGTCTTTAATTACTGGTATCAAGGTAACGGACATCATAGATTCTGGTAGGAAACCATGGATTAGAAAGCTGGTAAAGCAACTGCTGAGTTTCTCCAAGAGGAGAGTGGAGGAGTACTTCAAATGTTCAGCATATATACCATCAAAACCACAGGATTTGTTAGCATCTAGCCTACTTATTGCAGCCTTGATTTTTTCACTTGTAACTTTAATTGTGTCATATTTTTCTTCTTTGTTACACTCTGTTGTAGCAGCAATGGTATTTCCTTGGTGCCCAACAGAGTTAAACAAAGTTTGGTAATGTGTTTTCCAAAGATTGGCTATGTTATTAGTACCAGAGATCCCATCTACACTAACGGGTAGAGGTGTGCAGCTATTATGCATTTTTTTTAATATCCTTCCAGAAGGCCAATGTGTCTTTGCTAGCAAAGTTTTTGGCCAATGCTTCTCTTCTTAATACATTTTCATTGTTTTTTTATATCTGATTGCATACTTGCATCTAGCCTTTAGTCTGGTGAACATGTCAAAAATGGGTCCCTGTCTCGGTTTGTTATGATCCAGCCATACACTACGAGCATCTCGGGATGCCTGGTATAGTTCTGAAACATGGTCATTCCACCCAGGTTTGTTAAAAGAGTAATTTTTGT